>JAOSBN010000002.1:8690004-8705133 GCA_027563595.1 Erythroxylum suave | reverse complement strand
ATAAGAAAATTATATCTTTAATTTCAATTATTAAATTAAGTCTTTGAATTTTACTAATCATTCTACATTAAATATCAACATAATCGGAATTGAATATATAACTTAATATGATTATGAGTTGTGAATTTAAGTCGAATGTCTAGAGTATTTGATAAGAAGCATGTTAACATAAAATAGTTAACGAACTTTAAAGATTAAATTATAGAGTTTAGTGATTAAATAACTGAAACAAGAAACATCAAACAAATCGAAAATATGCTTTATCAATATCCAAATAATACTAGTATTTCTTTTGCTTTTCAGTTATGAGAAAAAAGAATATAACAAAGATAAACAAAAATATTTTTGGATAAAAGATAACTTTTTTTTATAATTCAAAAAATTTCAAAATTAAAAATTATGATTTTTTTTGGAAAATTTAAACATTTAGAAGAATATTTAATTTTTGAAATTTTTGAAAAAATAATTTCTAGCTTTTCAAAAAACTCTTTCTTTTAAAATTTGATTAAAAATGACAGTACACACCCATAATATGATTTCAGATGTAGATTCATTAAATATCATTAATATTATAACTTAATTCAACTCATAAACTCATGTCAAACTAATTAAATTTGACTTCAATTAATAATTTAAGCTAATTATATAAATTATTACTTTGAGTTAAATTTAATTAATTCGATTTGAGTTTAAAAACCAAGTTGAATAGCCAATTAAGCATCATTTAATTAATATTATTTCATTTTTTAATCAAAATTTAAGAGAAATTTTTTTTTTCTAAAAACTGAAAATCAGAAATGATTTTTTTGGGAATTTTAAAGATTAAAGGATTTTTCAAAAATTTTTAAATTACGTCATTTCCCCTATTTTTTTTTTCTCCTTCAGCTTAGTCTACCAATATTTTTATACGCTACCTTTATTTTTTGATTAGAGTGTCTTGACTTCCTGTTTATCCAGATAAAGTTATCAAAACCAACAAAGCTGGCATATGCTGCTACCTGCTTACAAGACTCAAAACTCAAAAGCATGTTAAGCTTAAGCGTACACTCTATTCTATCAGCAAATAATTGGAAAGTGAATCATTTGTATGTCAGCTCCTGATATCAATTGTGTGTCCAACTATGGTCTTTGCTTCTCTCTGCTTGAATTAGGATTGCACGGTGAAGATTTGTACCACAATCCGGCATTAAGAAAAAGAAAAGAGATGTTAAATTCTTTACAAATTTATAGAAAAAGACTACTAATTGAATATTTTATTTCTGAAATGAAATTGATAACTTTTTCACTAAACCATTTCCGGCAACAATGTCAGGCTGCTGAAATGCATATCATCGTTGGTGTGATAATTATTAATATTTCAGAGATAACTTGCCTCTCTATATCTCTATAATAATAAAGGAGATTACAGTAGGGTACAGAAAAAGTGAGGAGTTGTGACAGAGAAAGTTGTACCCATCTTTTCCTTTTTGTTGGATCCAGGGGAGAAGGGAAGGTTCATGCATGGGGTTTTACCTAATCAGGCATGGACAAATTTCAGTCTCTCATTTACAAGTGAGTGAGTGGCTTATACATTCATGGTAAAAAAGAAAAGAAAAGTGACTTTGAGAGATTACCAAAATTATGCAGCAGAAAGGGTTGTGGTGTCCACCTCCATTTGTGTGGTGGCTTTGTCCCTCTCACAATCTGGACTCTAGTGAGTATTCTTTTAACTCAAAAGATGAACAATCATTGTATGAGAATCACTGAACAGAAAAGTTTTCTTCACAGATTTATCCCAGCAAAAGAAATATAATATCTTACCAGATATCTCCATAGAGAAAAGAAAAGAAAAAAAACTACAAAGTTTCGTTTTTGTGGATAATATAAAACGGTAATGACTGGAATAGATGTCTTCTTTATCGTGAAGAAACCATTAAGGCAATCACACAATAGTATCAAAATTTTAAGTGATCGAAGCTAACTTTCGCCTCAACAACTGAAGCCATATGTACTTGAAATTAAAGCAGAGTACGGAAAAATCTTAATACAAAGACCTTTCTATACCGAGTTGACTACATACCTGTATATGTATGCGCATATCTGTAATACTTCAATATATGAGCAAGGCATGACAGAAAGTAGACTGTCATGTCAGTAAATATGGGATAACAGGGAGGGCAGTTCAATTCCCCACACTTAAAAGAACATTCATAGAAATGTGAGACTGTATGAGCTTCACAATTTAAATGAGATACACAGTAGCAGAGAAAGACAACCAAACTCATCATGTCAAGCAACGCAATCACCATTTTTCTCTTGTTTCTCAACATCTCTATTTTTCCAGCTGTCTCTGCACTGAACCAGGAAGGACTTTCTTTACTTTCATGGCTTTCAACCTTTAATTCTTCTTCTTCTTCAGCTTCCTACTTCTCTTCATGGGATCCCGCTCACCAGGATCCATGCAAATGGGATTATGTTCAATGCTCAGTTGATGGTTATGTCTCAGAATTAGCAGTCACTTCCACTAGTTTTCCTATCAGCTTCCCTATGCAGGTGCTTTCCTTCAACCATCTAACATCTCTTGTCCTTTCTAACGGAAACCTCACTGGACAAATCCCAAACTCAATAGGAAACCTGTCTTCACTTGTTACCTTGGACCTCAGTTTCAATGCTTTAACAGGCAAAATCCCAGCTGAAATAGGGAAGTTATCTCAATTACAGTTGCTTGTACTGAATACAAATTCACTAAATGGGGAGATTCCAGGGGAAATAGGAAACTGTTCAAGGCTAAGACAGCTAGAACTGTTTGATAACAAGCTCTCAGGAACGATTCCTGCAGAGATTGGCCAATTGTCAGCTCTGGAGACCTTTCGCGCTGGAGGCAACCCAGGAATTCATGGCGAAATCCCAATGCAGATATCAAACTGCAAAAGACTCATCTTTTTAGGCCTTGCAGATACTGGGATTTCTGGACAGCTACCAGCAAGTTTAGGAGAACTGAAACATCTCAAAACTCTTTCAGTTTATACTGCCGATCTCACTGGATTCATTCCAGCAGAAGTCGGAAACTGTTCTAGGCTTGAAAATCTTTTTTTGTATGAAAACCAAATTTCAGGTGAGATTCCGATTCAATTAAGCTCTCTGAAATATCTCAAAAGGTTGTTATTATGGCAGAACAACATAACAGGGAGCATACCTCAAGCTCTTGGCAACTGTTCTAGTTTGGAAGTCCTTGATCTCTCGACGAATTCTCTTGTCGGAAATATTCCTGGTTCTCTTGCCAATTTAATTTCACTGGAGGAGCTTCTTTTGTCTGAGAATAAAATTTCAGGAGAGATTCCGTCTTTTCTTGGGAATTTTCCTGGTTTAAAGCAACTTGAGCTACATAACAACAGATTTTCCGGAGAGATTCCACCTTCCATAGGGAAACTAAATGAGCTCTTGCTGTTCTTTGCTTGGCAGAACCAGCTCAGTGGAAGCATTCCTACTGAGGTAGCCAATTGCAAGAAACTTCAAGCATTGGATCTCTCGCATAATTTCCTTACTGGGTCCATTCCGCGTACTTTGTTCAATCTCAAGCACTTATCCCAGTTGTTATTAATAGCAAATGGACTTTCGGGTGAACTTCCATCTGATATTGGCAACTGCTTTGCCTTGACCCGTTTACGACTAGGTTCTAACAACTTTACAGGTCAAATTCCACCAGAGATAGGACTACTGAATAATTTGACCTTCCTTGAAGTGTCAGATAACCAGTTTATTGGACAAATTCCTCCCGAAATTGGCAACTGCATTAGGCTAGAAATGGTCGATTTGCATGACAACAAACTCCGAGGTGTCATTCCTGCATCTCTTGAATTTCTCGTCAACTTAAACGTCCTGGACCTCTCGAGGAACTATATAGCAGGTTCCGTTCCAGAGAACTTAGGCAAGCTTTCATCTCTGAATAAGTTAATTATGAGCAGAAACCTCATTACTGGTTCTATTCCCAAGTCACTTGGCTTGTGTAGGGATTTGCAGTTGTTAGATATTAGCAGTAACAGGATTTCTGGTTCAATTCCATATGAGATTGGTCAATTACAAGAGCTAGATATCCTCCTTAATTTGAGTAGGAACTCTCTAACAGGTCCTATTCCAGAAAGTTTTACCAATCTCTCAAAGCTTGCCAATTTAGATCTCTCCCACAACAAGCTTACAGGAACGTTAAGAGTACTGGGAAGTCTTGAGAATCTTGTTTCTCTGGATGTCTCATTCAACAGATTCTCAGGTTTGCTTCCTAATACTAAGTTCTTCCATGATTTGCCTCCTACTGCGTATGCTGGTAATGAAGAACTCTGCATCAACAGAACAACATGCCATGTAAAAGAGAGCGGACGCGGAAGGAACTCCGCAAGAAAACTTATCACTTGCACTCTTCTCAGTTTAACTTCAACATTGCTTTTCGTTCTTGTTGGTGTCCTTGTCTTTATAAAACTTCGCGAGGCTTCATCTCGGAGAAAGGACAAAGAAGAGAACATGTTAGAATGGGATTTTACACCATTTCAGAAGTTAAACTTTTCTGTAACCGATATAGTGACCAAGCTCTCTGATTCAAATATTGTTGGGATGGGTTGTTCAGGAATAGTTTACCGTGTTGAGGCTCCGATGAACCAGATAATTGCAGTGAAAAAGTTGTGGCCACTGAAAAATACTGAAGCTCCAGAAAGAGATTTTTTTTCTGCAGAAGTTAAAGCTCTTGGATCAATACGACATAAAAACATTGTCAGGCTTCTAGGATGTTGCAACAACGGAAAAACAAGATTGCTCATGTTTGATTACATCAGTAATGGAAGTTTGGCAGGATTGCTCTATGAGAAGAAATTGTTCTTGGACTGGGATGCAAGATATAAGATTATATTGGGGGCAGCTCATGGTCTGGCTTATCTTCACCACGATTGTATCCCCCCAATCATACATCGAGATATCAAGGCCAATAACATCTTGATAGGACCACAGTTTGAGGCCTTCATTGCAGATTTTGGACTAGCTAAGCTTTTCAATTGTTCAGAATGTTCAATAGCTTCGGACACAGTTGCAGGTTCTTACGGATACATCGCCCCAGGTCAGTGCCGACACTTTAACATTTTCTAGTTAAGCTCAGACAAACTTGGTGTACAGGTTTTCAAAAACTACACAAATAGTTTAGCCATGTGCAACATTGATTAACGTTTGTAAAGAAAACATATTGCATATATTCTGCTTAAATATTTTCATGCAAGTCTTCTACCAAGTTAGGCCTCAACTTTAGCTTACTTTATTGGACTCTATTTCACATTGACTGACTCAGTAAGCTTATAATAACGTCGATTAGAGAGTTAAAACCGAATTCTATATATCGCAGAATATGGATACAGTTTCAGAATCACAGAGAAGAGTGATGTATATAGCTTCGGCGTGGTTCTCCTAGGGATCTTAACAGGGAAAGAACCGATCGATAACCGGATTCCTGATGGTGCCCACATTGTGACCTGGATTAGCAAGGAACTTAGAGAAGGGAAAAGAGACTTGACAGCAATCTTAGACCAACAGCTTCTTCTAGGTTCCGGTACACAACTCCAAGAAATGCTTCAAGTACTTGGGGTTGCCCTCCTTTGTGTGAATCCTTCACCAGAGGAAAGACCAAGTATGAAGGACGTAACTGCGATGTTAAGGGAGATCAGACATGGGAACGAGGAAGTGGATAAATACAATTGTCATAGCAAAGAAGCATCCACAAATCCAAGAGCAGCAGTTCAGTCTTCTAGCTTCTCCAGGTCGTCTGAGCCTTTAATTAGATCACCTTCTTGAGTTCATAGTTCTGAAAAGTCTTTGTCAAGCAACAGAACAATCTGTTTGTTAAAGGTTGATAAACATATGTTAGCTTTAGGCTTTTCTGATTCAACTCTGGCTTTATTATGTTCTTGATTCAGTGAATTGTGCAGAAAGCAAAACTTTTACTTGCCAGTTTCTGTCACAGTTGAACATTTCCAGCTTGGAAATGAAAAAACCCAAAGAGGGACTCCATGATCATTAACTTCTTTTATCTTTTCTCCTTTCGGGATCGCTCCTCCAGTGACAGGCGTTAGCACGCAAATGCAAGACTTTAGCTATTATAAGATTAGGGGGGTATTCCCTGGGATTTTTTAAAAAAATAATTCAATATCTTAGGAAATGGTCAAATATCTTTTTAATTAGGTTGAAAAATAGGACCGATGAGCGAATTCCATAAAATGTGTGCATTACCAAATGACCCGTTCATCGGCGGTATACGAATGGCAGGACTCAACTCCCTACTTACCTAAGTTCTTTTGTAGTTCTCAGGGATAAGGAAGACATATCATCCAACGAGTTCTTTTAGGCGAATGATTTCCGTTACCTTTTTTTTCTTTTTCTGTATAAACCCTATTAGTTATTATTTTTAGTTAATGCTTCAGACAGACACGACATATGAAATTTGTCTATTTGGGGTCGGATAAAGAAAAAGCCACAGAAGTGACAATTTGTTGGCAGAAGCGCTAAATACAAATGGGAGAACAAGAGGACCACCATTCCCTAACAGCTCTAACCAAAAACATCCGTCCATCTTGAAATGATACATTGCTCCTGGTCATGTGGTATCATACCATCTGAGGCCCACTTGACAGGTTTTATAACCCTGTCAAGCTCTATTGCCTGACAATGCAAGCAACTAGCAACCATCAACAAAACTTCACTTGCTAGAAGCCATTCTAACCCTATAATGAGAGAGCTAATTGTTCTTATAAATTTCGTACCAGTTCTAATAATCATATCATCATCAACAGAAGTTTACTTTGAATGATTGTACTAGAAGATATTAAGTTTCTGGTCGTCCATTAGAATTTAAATCCTTGTCAGTAGGGTGAATGATTTCTGTATGCGTTATGCTTTCACATGTATAAACAAAGTGAAGAAAAGTGGCAACAGGCTAATCAGGAATTTGACATGGGAACTGAATATATGTCCCTCGTTGATCAATCACCTGGAACTACAGGCCCCTTAATTCTTCAGTATCTTGTCATCGAAAATCAACCACCCAGATAATGACATTTTTTCTGCAATTTCTCAACTCACGTGAAAGCGTCCATATGATTATGAAACCAACGAGCGTACACTTGATAAAAAGACGTTTTTGGAGGAAATTGCAAATAATTTCCAATACAGCAACTCTCTATAACCACTTCTTTAACCTGCATAAAAGATTATGTCTGCTACCGTACAACTTGCACCAACACTTGGTGCACCTCATCAATTATGTGTACGTGTACGAGTCCTAAGAATTCCCAAAATGACTTAGAAAAGAAAACACATATCCGACATTCTATGTACAGGTCACTGCTTCCAGGACTTCTGGCAGAATTTTCTCAGTTGGCAAACACTCGTGTGGACGTTACTTAATATGATACAAAGGAATATGGCCTGAATTGTGACAAGAGCAATGCATATAGTTAATTGGCATTTTTTAAAGGGCTTTACACTATCCGGTAATTTTCTGGACAACACATTTCTAAATAAGAAAAGATAGAAGACGTTACAGGAAATGGAAAAGAGTGTAATCTTCCTAAGGACACATGTAATGCCTTTAATCCAGGTAATTCTTTTCCATTTGCTATCTCTATCTTCATTCCATTTTCCAGTACATCTATCTGGAAAGAAAACGAAGAAGAGCTTACTTCTCCCAAATTTTGAGCTAGAAACAATTCAGAGGCAGGGGAGCTTATTTCTCAAGAATGCATTTAAAAACCAAATATGCAAATGAAAATTCTAATTGTAAAAAATCGTGAAACGTAAACAGCTAGCTTTGAATGTACTGGAACTGAGATTATTCAAAGCCTAAGTTCAATACAATGAGTTTACATTCAAAAGTTCATTTAAGCACATTTAACTAAATCGGGCCCAAAGATGTTTAACAGATATACGTTCTATCAACGAGTCTACTATGATTTAGAGAAGTCCAAATTGTGCACAATTTTCTTAGTTTTTCAGAAACAAAATTATCAGGTATGATTAAGAAAATCAAATTGGCAGTGTGAGCTTCTTCGTTTTACATACACTTCCACCAGTACAAAATTTTATATAAATTTTCTAATATAGCATTCCGGAAAAGGGCTGAATACTTCATACATTTTATTGATCTAAATCGAAGTTTAGGTTACAATTTTCACAAAGTTCATAACTCTTACTATATTTACTCTAGATTAGGACAACTCAACATCAACATCATAAATGTCATCAGTTAAATGTGACAGATGCGACCAAGTAAGAGAGTATCATTACATTTTCGAGAAGAACACATAATAACGATAAGATATGTATTCTTCCATGTTTTGTCGCTATTTTATAACAAAAATATCATCACTAAGCACAAGTTTATACGTTACACTATATACAGGTACGGATTTCAAAGTTGAGATACTTTTCCGTCTAAATCTGACAAGTTAAGCGATCCCCAGACTTCACATTGGAGAAGAGTGTAGATTCCATGATGAAATAGAACAATGGAGGCAAAACGAGAAGTGGCAGGTTAAGCAGCTGGAGGAATGACAACAAACAATGTGCAAATCATAATGTACATCGAAAAAATCAGATTAATCTTAAACACCAATAGCAAGATATGGCATACCTTCAGAAATGAAAATGCCGACTGGAAGATAAGGAAAGAAAACGGCAACTCAAAAAGTTAAAGCTTTTAACAAGGATGCCACTTTATGCTGCATCCAACACTTTTGTGCAAAAGGAAAGAATTACTGTACTCAGTGTTGTAAGGATAAAACTAAGGAATTCACACGGAAATGAAAACCAAATCATATACCTGGGTTTCTGAACTGATGAAACAGACTGACCACTAAGAACACAATCTATCGCCAGGCTTAAATCCCTAATCATGTAATATTCTAAGAGATTAAGAAATGCTGAGTAGAACCCATAGCATGAAAGGAGTATTTATAAGCAGAGAGAACTTTGAACTATTTACGCACCTGCCCGTAACACGCACATTATTGCTGGGTCGGGAATCATCAAACTGCCCATGATACACCAGCTCAAATGGCCTCCGACCATCCTGTGGCATTAGTTCATTGTGTTTACAACTCAAAATTATATTTTGACAAATGCACAAAATGGACATTTACAAGAGGGAGAGGACTGAATGAAAATAAAGGGCAGGTAACCAATCCCCTCAACAAAAGGCACAGATGATAACCAAAAGATGTCAATAAAGCAGATAAGAATGGTTCCTATCACCTTTTTAAACAGAAAAAATTCTGGTGTGCAAACTGCTCCAAAATCTTTTGCAACTTCTTGTGACTGCAATAAGCATTTCAGCATGCAAATAGTTTCTTCAAAATTCACAGAAAATGATTCTCGGAAAACAATAACAAAATTCAATCTGGGAGAACAAATACAATGAATTTTAACTATTGTGACGTCAACCAAATGAATTTTCTATATAGTTTGGTCGAGACTATAAAGTAAAAGCTTGATTCGATTAAGTTAATAGCCATAGTGATTCACACACCTCATCATAAAGATAAGGGAAAGGATACTTCAATATTTTCGCTTCTTCTGCCATGAACTCTGGTCCATCCTGTGAACAGAAGTTTCAGTTTGAATAAATCACGACAGTTTTAATACAGCACAAAACCTCAAAGAAAGGACTTATCAAAACCTGTGGGTGGGTGGCCACAGAATTTGAAGATATTGCAACAACTGCAAGTCCTTTCTGCAACAAATAGAAAGCCTTAAATACTGCTACACATTATACTTCAAGCATTTATTTCAACTTAAAATACACTGCAACTCATCAAAACAAGCAGTTTCTCCTACTTCCATGTAAAAGTTTGCCAGCTTCACTATATCCTTCTTCAGGTGTTTAACAAACGGGCAGTGATTGCAGATAAACATAACCTGCATAACCTACATCCATCAGTCATCTCATACTTGTACAAGTTTTGACAGGGAAAAGTTAGAAAGACGTAGAAGCCAAACAGAGAAAGTTAACTATGATTGTAATGATGAGCAAATTATGATACGCAGGCCATAGCTGCCAACACACTCAACAATTACGCAGTTGCAAGACACAAACTCTGTCCAAATGTTATAATGTGCATCAGGCGATTAAATATCACTAAAACCTTGCTTATCTAAATATAAAAACCTCAGCAAGTCATCAAAGTATTACATCTACGTAAAGCATTAAGAGATACTCTTCTATTATTGAACAAGTGTTGGACATTCGGTTCATCCACAAACCAAAAGCAAAACTAATAAATTGACACATAAACACGAGACTCACCAGTAACGCAGGATACTGGTCGAAATCTTCAAGTGTCCACATTTTCCCAGTCAGAGGCTCATGCAACTACAAGAATCCACACAACGATAAACATGCCACTAAAATTATCACAATTGGAAACTACAACAAATCCCTCAAATAAAAACCACATTTTAAGAGAAAACACCTCAAAAGCAGGAGCCCGGAAGCCCAAGGAGACACCTTGGGACTCGCTTCTCGCAGCTCGAACCACAAGCTTTCTGGAGAGTAAAGTCTTCTTCTTTGCGCGTCCAAGCCCCAGAGGATTAAGACCCAGTTTCGAGGATGTCCATGTTGATAGGAAGGAGGGGCTGGCTCTAGCTAATGCTCGCGGGTGAGACAGGGAACGAGTGGTCATGGACACGACCACCGCAGTAGTAGCACAACCTACTTGCATCATTAAAAGCTACCGATATTGTTCCAATAAGTGCGTTACCTCGTTAATAATATAAGCTATTCTTTCATCGAATTTCTTTCGTTACCACAAATACACTATGTATAACTTTCATTATTTCATTTATTGTATTTATAGTATAACCTTTTGATTCTAGGACTTTCACGAAAATAAAATCCTTCTTCAAATTAGGAACATATCTGACATTTGTCAAAATCGTGGTTGTTCCATCGTGATTCTTTAAGCAAATTGAACCAATCTTATTTGTTACACAGGGATTGTCATTTGATATGTAAAAAGCTCCACCTTCTATCTCTCTAAAATTAGAGAACCAATATCGATTGGGACACTTGTGATGGATACAGCTTGAATCGAGCAGTCATAGACTAGAATTGAGCAACCATAGACTAGAAGAGCTTATTGAGGATATAACACCCAATAAAATATCTGAGTTTGCATCTTTACACTCAGCAACATTCAAATTTGCAACAACCTTTTCTCTATCAGGTTTGTTTTTATTCTTCAGCTTTGGAATCCTTTTTCTAGTGTCCTTTTTTCCGACAAAAGGCACATTCATCTTTTCTCAATTTGAGTCTTGACTTTGATCTCCCTTTTTTTCCTTTAGTCTGGCTCTATGAACGACCTCTGATTACCAAAGCTTCTGCTGCTCCACTTATACGGTCTTCCTTCTTAATTCATGACTTCATAAAGTAACTATAACTTCACTAAGAGACACATCAACTTTCCTATGAAGTAGAGTAATTTCGAGAAACTTAATCTCCTCATGAAGGGATCCTAACAACATCAAAGCTAGATCTTCATTTTCAAATATTACATCCAAATTTATTAAATCAGTAACTAACTGATTAAAACTGATGATGTGATCATTTATAGTGGTAATCGAAGCTTAAGAGAAATGAAACAGTCTTTTCTTCATATGAAGCTTATTTTAACTGCTTTTTTTTAGGAATTTCCCTTCCAACACATCCCATAATTTAGATGCAGAAGTTTCTTTCAAGAAAGCATAGTTTTTCTCTCTAAAAAGACACAATCGAAATGTACCACATGCCAAACAATTTATAGTCTTCCGATCTTTCTCTTCAATATCATCTGGTTTCTTTTCTTCAATAGCAATGTCAAGATCTTGCTAAAAAACAGCGTCTTAAACCTAACTTTGCCACATGCCGAAATGACTTGTGCCATCAAAAATCTCCACCACAAATTTTGCATTTGTTATAGTAGTCCTTATTAGAATAGACGAGGTAGAAGCTGTTGGTGAAGTCGTATCTTTAATTTCTGTCATCTTTGCTATAATTTCTATTCAATAGGTATCAATGTGGAATCCCAATAGCCCAAGGAAAAATCTTTTTGAATATGGAAGATCAGACTACGCTGCAATCACAGAGTTTATTAAGAAAAAACCTTGGCTTTGATACCAATTGTTGTTAAACTAGGGTTAATCTCCACTAATAATAACAAATTCACCTTGAGCACTATTGTCTAGGTGAATAGAGTGTGAACGATTGTATTGAAAAATCATATCAAGTAAATTCCTAGGAAAGACTTGGGGGCTCACAAACGATCCTACTTAAAACCTATCCTCCTAGATATAATTTTCCTAAACATGTAATTTAATAACATAATAATTCACTACAACTATACCCGACAATAGCTATTAAATAGACAAATAAAGAACACCAGAATTAACAAAATTCAGCCAATTATGTCTATTTTCTCGAATACTACTAAATTGATATTTTTACTATTTTCAGGAAATAATACAAGTGAAATATTATAAAAGAAGATAAGGAAATTTTGTCTTATGGAAAGACAATTTTTGGGATATCTTTAACTAAAGAAGGGAGGCTCCTTTTATGATTTTAAGAACGTTCACCGTTCTCACATATTTTCGATGTGGGGTTATGGAATGAACTGCAATATTTGACCACTCTAACACCGCATACTCGCACTTTGCTAGATTTTCTGTTGGTTTCCTCTTATCCTGGAGATTTCCTTTTATCACTTCCGTTCTGAAGAGTTTTGGATAAGTTTTGCTTATCTCTTCATTTTAAAGAGATTTGACGTAGAAAACATCGGGTTGATGAGTCTCCCCCTCCCCCTCCCCCTCCCCCGACACTACTTTCTTTTTATATTCTTATTTGATGTGTTTTTATTATGGTGTGTTTCTACAGGATTGTTTTGCTCCTCCCAATTTTATTGTTTTGGTGCTGATCATATTGTCGTTGCGATTTGCTTTCTTCTGCTGTTCGTTTTGTTTTTTCTGTCCTCTACTGTGTTGTTTTATCTCTAGTTGTTTATTGCCTGGACTGTTTATATCATGCTGCGTCATTTTTGGCTGCGATTGTTGTCTTTTGGGTGCTACCGTTTTGTTATTTTATCTGTTGTGCTTTACTCTTACCTCTGCTGTGCGTTTTATGTTTGGTTAGGCCCATCAAATCTTCTGTTCTAGTTACTTTGTTCCAACCTTATTCCATTAAATCTCATCTATATATTTGTATGGGGTCTATGTAAATGTGTGAATGAGATTGAATAGAACATGATAGGAACATTATAACTAGAATAGGAGATCTGATCCCTTAGTTTGGGCTGCTGTGTTGTCGGCTGCTTCTTTTCCTAGGTGTTGTGTCATTTTAGACTTTTTTTCTCCTCTACGTTTTTCCTTTTATTCTAAGTGCTGCTTTTAATTTCCTTTGGTTAATGAGTTGGGTCATATGCTAGAATTTCTGTTGCTGGATTCTTAATTTGTTAGGTTGTTTTCTTATTTCTAGACTTTCTTATGACCTTTGTTTTAGATTTTCTTCTAGATTCCTTTCCTTAAGTCCATCATGCTTACACAAAAATATTTAGTACAACATCAACAAAATCCAAGTGTTCAATTGGAAAACCCCTTTTAGAAAAAACATGTGAAACTAAATGACTTAGGTTAATAATAGAAAAATGTAGCAATTTTAACCCAAATGTGTTATGTAAACAATTTAAAATAATATAAAATAGGAGTGTGAAATATGCTATAATTTTTACTTATCAAATTTTCCTGAACTTAACTTTTGGTCATCCTCGATCAAAATAGCACTATAATGCAAAATATAAATCCAGTTTACCACCATACCTCACATTAGATTAAGAATATTTGAATAACAATTCAGAAATTTTATTTATGAAAACAATAATGTCTTAGCATATTCGGAATCAATTTAATCCTCAACATAACATCTTTTAAAACATCTTTAAAATATCAAATTTAACCTCAAACTTTAGAGACATTCATACCTCATCTTAATGAAATTAGTCTATAAACAATGTCCGTATATCAATTCTACACACAAAGCATCTTGGATAGACTTAAATTAAAGTTTTTTTAGGTAGCTCTTAACACAATAGACACATAACCCTTTGTGCTTGATTCATTTTCTTACCTTATGAGTGAGTACTTGGCCCTTTGTCCTTAACGCAGTGTTTAGTTAGTGTTCTCGTGGATGAGGACAATGGATAAGGACAAAAAAGTCCTGTCCTCCGCACCGTTTGCTTACTATCTTCACCCATTTTCGTTTCATCCTTAAAGGACAAAGACACAAATTTTTTGTACCTCCCAATTCTGTGGTACAAAAATTCTTGTCCTAGGGACAAAAATACAAGACATTAGAAAAAGACCAAAATAACCTCACTCAATATCTTATGCCCATATTTTAATTAATTAATTAATTACCATATTTTAATTAATGAATAGTTATATTTTTATTAGTTATAATTTAATTAATAATAATATTTTAATTAAATATAATGTAATTAATTAAGTAATAACAATTTAATTAATTATATTGCAATTAATTGGTTAATTAATTACAATATTTTAATTAACGAATAATAATATTTTAGTCTAATATCATATATAGTAATTAAATAATAATAATAATTTAATTAATTATATTATAATTAATTAATTATAATATTTTAATTAATGAATAATAATATTTTAATTAATGTATAGTTATATTTTAATTAATAATATTATTTTAATTAAATATAATGTAATTAATTATGTAATAAGAATAATTTGATTAATTATATTGTAATTAATTAATTACAATATTTTAATTAATTAATATTTATATTTTAATTAATTAGTTAATTACAATATTTTAATTAATGAATAATAATATTTTAATTAATTAATATTTTATTTAATGAATAGTTATTTTTAATTAGTTATATTTTAATTAATAATAATATTTTAATTAAAAATAATATAATGTAATTAATTAAGTAATAATAATTTAATTAATTATATTGTAATAATTTAATTAATTATTTTGTAATTAATTAATTAATTATAATATTTTAATTAATGAATAATAATATTTTATTCAAATATAATGTAATGTAATTA
>JAOSBN010000002.1:8667628-8689904 GCA_027563595.1 Erythroxylum suave | reverse complement strand
TTACTTAAGTTATTTATTAATTATTATAATATAGAATTGATAATTAATTATAGCAACATATAAGTAATTAATTATGACATAATAAAGTTATTGAGATGTATATAATGGTATGATTAATTAGAACATTTAATTCAATTAATTAGAAATTTATATGAAAAGTTAATAAGTAAATAGTTATAGATAAAATTATGAATTAAATTAATTATAAAATTTTAATTTACTTAAGTTAATTATTAATTATTAACTTAAGTAAATTAAAAGTAGATCTGGATGAGCAGATACAAGACGGAGTATGTAGCGTGCAACTTTTCTGAGAATCAGAAGGAGCATGAGGGGGCGGTAGTAATTGATACTGACCTCATACCACAACGGATAAGTTTTAAGTATCTCGGATTTGTCATTTCGAATGATGGTAATATAGATGCCAATGTGGTACATCGTATTAGATCAGGATGGGCCAACTAGAGGAGTGCATCAGGGATTCTATGTGATAGGAATGATTCGACCAACAATGTTATACGGGGCAAAGTGTTGGCTTGCCAAGCGTAGGCATGTTAAACAGTTGTTAGTGGCAGAAATGTGGATGCTTCGGTGGATGTGTGACATTATAAGGAGAGATAAGGTCCGAAATCGAGTGGTGAGAGATAGACTACAAGTAGCCAGCTTTGTCGACAAGTTGAGAGAGACCAGACTTAGGTGGTATGGGCATGTGCGTAGGAGGCCTGTCAACGCTTCGGTACGAATCTGCGAGGAAATAACACTGAGTGTATATAATTGGAGAAGAGGGAGGCCTTACAAAAACTGGCGGGAAGTGATCAAAGATGATAAGTTAGAATTGACACTTAATGAGGCCGTAGCTAGTAATAGAAAAGCTTGGAGTGACCGAATAAGGATAAAGGATTAACCGTGTAACGACTCAACCATTCCAGATTCTCAAAATCAGTATAGTAGTTCCAAGGAGATGTTGGGGCTCGCTGTGCAAACTGCACGATAAGTGTGGGGGGACAGTAGGGGGTCCTCTCGACAGGGGCTCTGAGGACGGTCCCCTTACCTACTGCGAGACAAGGAGGGATTGGATTTTGTAGCCTATTCAGTTCGTGCAGCCTGACCCCCTTCAGGTATTCACCATTCCTTGTTTTTTCATGTATTTTCAGTTTCTATTTCTGTTACTTGCATCATTCGTATATTGTCTCGTTTGCATGTGGGTCCACCGGAAACAACCTCTCTACTATGTAAGGATAAGGCTGCGTACTATCGGATCTCCCTAGGACCTGCTTCATTGCGGGACTTCTGATTGGGTGATGACGATGATGATGACAATGAATTATTAATTATTAAGTTAATATATAAACAATTATTAAATTAATAAAGTAGTGAGTGAGTTGCGGGCCGTCTGGCCCACTCATAGTTCCATCGGTCCGTCCACCCCTGGCCTGGCCCGCTGTCCCACGGGCCATATTCACCCGCCCGTAAGCTAGTTTGATTGCGTCAAACCAATTGATCGGGTCAATCGGGCCAGAATTGACATCCCTAGCTTTATTATTTTAAATGCAACTATGATATTCAAAACCACTAAAAATAATAAAGAAAGAAAGTTAAACTAATTTTGATAATTTCTTGATTAACATATCCTACTATTAATAATTATTTGGATAAGTCATTCAAGTTAAAGCAAGAGGACTTATTTATAGTACACATGATATTATGGATCTTAGGCTACCACGTACAGTATTAGTACATTCATTTAAAATATTGATGTAAAATTTCTGTGGATCTATGACATAACACATCTAATTAATATATGAAAAGCTTATAAGTGCTGATAAGTAAGAGTGATCTAATTGGTTTTAACTCCTCACTTAAGGTTCTTCTTTGTAGGAGGTCTTGAGTTCGAATTACCAAAAAGGAGGGGAGGGGGAAATTTTCTCTATTGATGATCCTATAGTGCCCTAGGCATGCTCTTTGGTCGGATCAATTGTGGACATCTCCCTTCCAGCGGCAGTGTGGGAGTTGGAACTACTAGAGAACTTAGGGCTGATGTGAACCTGATGCTGAGCAAACCAGTGATCTATTATCAGCTGACTAATTAGTATATAACGACTCCTTGTGTGCAGAAGTGTACAGGCTATGCAAAAACCTGAGGACCTTAGGGTTCTAGATTTACAATAGGAAAATTACTAACATTAGAGGACTTAGAAAAAACATGTAATAGAGATATCTGACTGAAAAATTAATTATTGTAAGAGGACCAAAAATATTTTTATCTTATTATAAAAATATTTCTTAAAATTATTTTAAAAAATACCTTATATTAGTAGAAATATTAACATTAAAAATTTCTTAATTTTTATCTATTTATTTTAACAAATTTCATTGGTAAGAATGATAAAAATCATACAAAAGTATATCAAGTATTTAATAATCAGTCATACAATAGTTTTTATTAAAATAATGTAATAAAATTATATATATTGATAATGAAATGACACATTATTTAAATGTCACCTTTCAATGGTTAACTTTTAATAATGAATTAACATCTTGACATTATTAAAAATATGAGATAACATTTACTTAAAAGAGTTGAAAAAAAAGCATAAAAGTACTAAACGAAGAATTCCTGTAATAAACAAGTTTCTTTTTCAAGAGTTCTTTAACCGGTGGATTACAATCAAATCTAAGTAAGTGATTTGATTAATTTACTATGCATATAATTTTGAAAGATCTTGTATTTATCTATACATGTTTATCAATTTGGAATTTATTAAAATTGATTGACGAGTTACCGTTTCAAATCAAATCCAAATAATTGCTTTATTATATTCACATTATTAATGACACATGTATGAATAACTCATTCATTGAGCCCGTTGAAATTCAAATTACTAATGAATTTTATATTTTCAATTATTATCTTTTATTTGTAACAAAGGTCAAATAAATAAAATAACATAAAACAATATGCAATAATAAAACCTAAAAGTAAAGAGATGACGCTGGGTTGGAAGCAGTTAACAATCGCAGTCAAGCATTAGTGACTGACGATAGAGAGGATAAGCGAGATTATGTTTAAGCGATGGTTAGCAACGGGGAGTAGCGTGAAAGTTGAGCATTTATGCCGTCATTGATTCTACTGGTGAGAGGTGTCATGGGTTACCTGTCACTGTTGCTTCCTCCGGTGGCATTTAAAAGCCGTCTGAATCCATCGAGTTCACTGTCGTATATGGTTGCCTCCATCGACTATCGTTTCTTTTGCTTTTGTCACCATCATTCTCCACTATTGCTTCCGTTGAAATACACCGCCACTTGGGTTGATTGGCTCGAGCTAGACTCAGGCTTGGGTTGCCCAAGCACAGCTATGTAAAACTATGACGTTTTACTGAAAATGACATTATTTTGACATTTTTAAAGTTAAAACAATTCAAAGATTGAAAAAGATAACATCTAAAATTGTCAAGAAGTGTGTAGGATTACACCCTCAGACTTAAAATAAACATTTGAATGGGCTAATGAAGACAGATTATCAGTCAAGCTTCCACTATTGTGCGCTATTATTTATGAATTTTAGGCTATTTATATTTTCCTCAGACAACCCAATGACACAAAGGATTTGGCCTGTAGTTTACTAGCCTAATATATATATATATATATATATATCTCACTCATTGCTCTCTCTCTCCTTCTCTCTCTGTATATATATTACATATTAAATATGTTTAATAAAATTTAGAAATAAATAATGCCTATGAATTTAATGATACCTAGAAATAAGTTTTTAAGCAAATTATAAAATTTATCTATTATTTAATTCAATTTTGATTAGAATTAAGTTTCTAATTAAATTTAAATTATTAAGTTCATAAGTTAAATAAAAATAAATAATAATTTTTTAATTGAATTGACATTATTAATGTAATGAGAATTAGAAATAAAGTTTAAATTTAAATTTAAATTTCACTGTTTCCAAAATAATTAGAAATATGTTTCTAATTAAAATGAAATAACCATGATTTAAATATGATTTATTTATATAACATTGAAATCGTGATTGCGTAAATTATAATAATTATATTTTCAATACAAGCATTAGTTCATTTATTCATTTTATGATTTTATGAGTTTTGTAGACAACTTCTAGTTCAACATTTTATTACTGGTAGTAACTTAATGTAAGACTTGTATTTTGAAGGTTGTCTGGCTTTTGTAGAAGCTAAAGCGAAGTACACAATTTTGCTCTTAACTTTTGCCACAAAAGTGAAATGCTAAGCATACTCTAGAACTTAGAATGGGCTACCTTGAAATCATATAAATAGTTGTTGATAAACTTTATGAGAGAAGTTTGAAGAAAAGAATTAATTTGAATTTTATATCTTATCAACTTTTCAACTAAAATTAGTATAACAATAATATATCGAGTTTTTAGGACTTCATCATATGAATTTATCGACTTCATTCCATATAAGGTTTATTATTATGTATTGAACTAAGTTGTAATGAACTAAATAAATTATGTTCATTAATGTATGTGAGTTTGATATTATTCATTTTTATCAGAATATATGTATGTTTATGTTTGAAAAAATCTAATTGAGTATGATGATTGTTATTTAATTGTTATAAGAGTGATGATTGATAATAAACGTACTCTTTCAATTTCATAGACAATTAAAATATGATTATTAAGTATATATATGTATGAATTGACAATAATGTGCAAGTATACTATTTCTTTCTGTGAAAACTTTGTGTTTCCATTATGGCTATTGCATAAAAGAATATTGTTTTTAAACTTAAAAAAGGGTGAGAAATTAAATGACGATAATTGTTAGATTTGAAACATAGAAATCTAAACGCTCTTAAACCATTAAACATAACTATAGATGTTTTTAAGAAAGGCAATATGTCCCAACAAAAAGGGAACATGATACTTATAAAACATGGAAGAAAAAGAACTCATTAACTCTCATTAAATTACAGAGTAGTTTGGATAATGATATCAAGCGTGAGTTTTGCAAATATGAAACTTTTAAGGACAAGTGGTCAACTTTAGTTGCATATTTTAGAGACACTTCAGTGACTAAAATGAGGTCACTCACTATTAAGTTTGACAAATATAAGAGACGACTAGATCACACAATGCAAAAGCATTTGAGGCATATGTCAAACATGATTAGTGAGTAGTGTGATGTTAGTGATGAACTATCAGATGAGCAACAAGTACAAGTAATCTATTCATGACCTTAGAGATGGGAGTATATGAAGATGCATCTAACTTACAATAATAGTATCAAGATGATAGAAGATGCTACGAGGAATCTTATATTAGAAGAAGAACTTTTAAAGCCTAAAAAATGTCCTGTGAGCTATATGCTATTAGTTCTAGCTCACATAGAGTTATGAACAAGAAGTGTAAGCATCATTGTGGATTTAAATGGAAAACAAGGTAAGAAATATACCCATTATACTTAAGACTAAAAGAAGGCGAAGTGGAACCAATATGAAAAAGGAAAACGCCCTTTTAAGAAGTAGAGCTTGAAAAGATTCAAGTGCTTTAATTGTGACGATAAAGGTCACAATGCTTGTGATTATAGTGAGCCTAAAAAGGTACAATCTTTTTGTACAAATATTTGTTTTATTTTTCTAATTGAACCACATCCTTTGTGAATTGTAGATGCGAAAGCAACTAATCCTGTAATGAAGGATAAACATGCCTTCATGGAATTTTAGAAAATACCATATAGAACATGATAGATTTTCGTAGGAGGCAACTTAAAGGTTGTACAAGGGATTTGAACATGTAAATTAGAGATACGTGGTGGTCGATCTTTAATTCTATATGAAGTGTCGTATGCTCCAAAGATTCAACAAAATCTTATCTCTGTGTTGGTTTTAATTAGTCTTAGTTTTAATTTAAATTTCCATAGTGGTGGTATGAACTTATATCTTACACATATTTTTATGGTCATGGTTTTTATGTTAGGTGGTTTTATTGTTTTAGATGTTGTTTATTCTCTTTTTTTACATCATGTAGTAGTTCCAATAATGATGTAATTTTGTGGCACACTAAATTATGTTATATCGTTCAAATATTAAATAAGTCGATTATCTAAAGAAGGCCTCTTAAGTGATTTATATCAACTAGATTTACCTATTTGTGGGCATTGTCTGTTTGGTAAAATGGCGAAAAGGCCATTAGAAAGGGAACATAAGCTTCCTATCTTTTGCAATTGATTCATTTAGACATTTGTAGTCTACTAAATGTAAGGCAACAATACGAGGCTATATACTTCATAACTTTTTCACTTGACTATACTTGGTATAGTCATGTCTATTTGATTTCTCACAAATCAGAAGCATTAAATTATTTCATAAAGTATATGAATTTGGTAGAGAATCAACTAGAAAAGATAATAAAATCATTAAAAACTAATCAAGGATAAGAATAGTTGTCTGATAAGTTCAAGATGTTTTGTAATGAAAAAGGAATAGAAAGATAATTAACTATTCCTCGAACCCACAATAAAATAGCATTATAGAAAGATGTAATAAAATGCTACTAGAAATGCAAAGGTCTATGATGGCACAAAAAAATATACCAATCACTTACTAGGGCCATACAGTGCTTGCAGCCACTTATATACTTAATCAAATGCCCATAAAATCATATACGAACACGTTGTATAAGTTATGGATAAAAAGAAAACCCAACATGGAATATATAAAACTATGGGGATATGCTACGTACATTCATAATCTCTCTCATAGATATGGGAAACTAGGCCTAATAAGGAAGAAAAGTATCTTTATTGCATACTCTAAAAACTCAAAAGGATATGTGTTCATAGCTAAATAAGGTAATGAAGGATTAACTGAATTTGAATTATAAGACGTCACATTTTAAGAGAATGACTTTCAAAGTAGGGTAAAAGACCTATTTTTATATGAAACTCTTGATCAGAATGGTTCCATTATTGGGAGTCATGAATAAGGACTTTACTTATTCAAGGATAATTAAGATTACAACCCATTGAAAATTTATCTATCATATTTGATTCGAGTAGGAGTAATCCAAATGTTGATGAATTTGTTTTTGATGAACCGCATTTATGCTGAAGTAATCGTGGCATGATTCCCTGACATCATTTTAAAATAGAAAGAGAAATTCACATAATTATCTCACAAGAAGATAATGAGCCAAGGAATGTACGTGAGGCTCCTAATGTAACATCCTATTACCTATGGGAAGGTTAGAATAGTAAATATGATTGATTAATGGGAATTTAAGAAAGGTAATCATATATATTCATGCATAATATGATATTCACCCTATACATGAATAATGTTATTTGTTCTGCACATGAATTAATTGTACATGCATTCATGAATAATTCTGGGTATAATTGGATTGAAGTGTGAAATTTTGAGAATTTTGAATGTTTCTACATTGAAAATATTATTTGGTTAGTAGAATTGTAAGATTTATGAATTTTGGTGAACTTAGGATTTATTTTGTAATTTATAGAGTATTATGGAAAATAGGAAAAAGAAGAGAAGAAATCAAATAAAGATTTGGAGATAGTTGGATTGTAAAGATGAGAGTTAAAGGGAGTTAGTTCAAAAGAAACTAAGTTAGAACTTAGACCTTAGGGAAGTGACAAGTGTAAAGTTGCTTTTATTATGTTTCAGAAGTTTAAGCAATTTGAGAGTTAAAAAGGGATTGGTACTTTTCCTAAGTTCTTTCCATGTTATCATCGTCTCCAAATTTCTTTCCATACATAGAGTTTTCCATCAAACTCCTTCCAAGAGTTAACTGTGATTCTTCATGTCCCTCACCATTTCCTTCACTCCTAAAGTGTTTCTTCTACCTTAAGAAAGACCAAAAGTTAGTTAGTGTTCATAGAGGAGTACATGATTTTGCATGAAATTAAGGCTTTGGGGATAGTTGAAGATCTTGAAGTTTTTCAACAAGAAGGTAGTGAATAAATTCTTTAGAATTGGAGATTTTGAAATAAATTTGATGAGTTACTATTATCTGCACGAACATGGCATTTTCATATAATTGTATTCTTGAACACTGTGATAAAGGGATGAAAATTTGGGGATATGGTGTTATTTGGGTTTTAATAGATTATTAGTGATCAGGTGTTGTGAAATGGTTCTTAGAGTTGAAATAGCAATGAAATGCTGTATAAGATTAGTTTGGAGAGTTAGATATGGAAAGGTAATATGCTCTATTTCTTCATTGAGTATGTATGAATCTTTAGGTGTTCAGATGAGAGTTAATGAAGACTTAGAGATGTCCATGTGCATAGACGTATTGTCTGTATTCTATCGTTTATGTTTGACTTCTATCGTCTATGTTTGACTTCTATAGTCTATGTTTGACTTCTATCGTCTATGTCTAACTTCTATCAGCTATGTTTGACTTCCATCCTCTATGTTTAACTTCTATCTTCTATGTTTGACTTCTATCGTCTATGTTTGACTTCTATCGTCTACTTTGACTTCTATCATCTGCTTTGACCTCTCGTCGTTTTCCTTTCTGCATTTGGTCTGTCTTTTGCTTCCGTCTACGTTTTGCTCCCATCTATGTTTTGCTTTCGTCTATGCTTTGCTATCATCTGTCTTTTTAATTTCGTCTGCCTTTAGACACTTCGTCTGTCTTTTGGCATACCGTATGTCTTTTACTTCCGTCTGTCTTTAGCCATCGTCTATGTTTTGAATATTCTTTTGCTTCTGCTTTGTCTACCTTCTGCTTATAGGATCAAATTATATCAATTACACTCTTTGATTTGACGTGAATAGTAGATTCAAAAGTCTGAGTTTGGAGAGAAATCTGAAATGGCTCTTTAGGTTTTGAAACTTGATTCAGATGGTTTGTTGAGGTATAAACCTTGCGAACAATGCTAGTTAAGTGAGGTTCGATATTTGACTGTGGTTTTGATAACCTAGATGGAAGGATACCCAAGGATTGTTATGAACATGCATTGTACATAATCTTTTCTATATATGTGCATTAATGAACACGCCTATTTGCATAGATTGTGATTATGTGTGTATTATTTTGTTATAGAGGAAGAGTTGGAACGTCAACTTCCAGATGTTGTCGGCACTTCTAGGCATTAGCTTCAGGAGTAAATTGTGAGTAACCTAGACGGTCTCACTTAATTTTCTGGTTGTTTAAATTCTGTCGAAAATAACTATATGATTGTGGCCTAAGTGTTGATTCTGCCTTTGATACGAAATTGTCATTTGATTCTCTCGTCAGTTGAATACTGGACTTAGGTCCGATGACTCTGAAACTCTGTTTGAACATTCTTATAAGATTGTGATATATGAAGTATGCAGAAGCTATTGCATTTCATAAAGTGCATGCTCAGATAAAGGTGTTGTGACTCGAGTTGCCTATATGAAGCCTTTTCACGTAGAGCTTTACTCCGTGATTTTTTTATTCTAATTTGGCACGTAGAACTATACTCTGTGATTCTGTCTGATTGAGCCCTATGGGCCAATATCTGCATAAGTCTGTGAGAGACACTCGGCCACAACAATAAGAAAGAATGTGAAGCTCATGTGCATTGCTGATGCATGATATATATATGGTTATAAGTGCTAAATGTACAATGTGACATGCTTTGTTAAGTGTATGTGATCTCATGTGATATATGCTATGTATAATAATGTGACGCATGAATTGAGTGAACTATCGATGATGGTTACTTCATTGAGTTTGCAAAACTCACCAAAATTGCAACGTTGACTTTTCAAGACCGAGAGACGATTTTAGCTACTGAGAGGCTCTACCTGCTGTGTGGATAGTGTTTTGGCAAGTGAAGTCATAGCTCAAAGGTTGGTCAGTTGGGACTTTTGGACAGATTAGATAGATTTGTTTATGTTCCTCATTCATGTACTACTATTGTATAGGTTTTGATGATGTACATATGGAAGTGGTTGTAAGATACTATGTAAACTTTGATTTTGAGAAAGGAAATGAGAAAAAATGGTTGGTTTTAAAATATTTTGATTTCAATATGATGTTTTATAATGAATAATGACTTAATGCCATGTGAAGCTCATGTAGTGTTTGATAGTTGCTCACTCTTATTGTAGGATATGTGCTAGAATGACCTCTGGGCATTCCGGTGGGTACTCTGCGGTAAGAGGGTGCTACACATAGGTGGTATCAGAGCATAGTTTGGCATCTTTTGGAACATATAGAACGTTAAGCATAAAATGTCGTGAGAAGTGTAGAAAAATGATTGAAATTTATTGTTTGTTATAGGTCATCCGTTTTAGGTGATCAAGTTGATCAATCAGCTGATCAAAGATCGGTAGGAGCCAGTAGAGAGTCCTCGGTACCTCGATCTGAGGAGATGCCTCATGGAGTTCCCGAGAGAAGGGAGATGAGGTATGATAGGCTGCGGAAGCAGGGAGCTGTGGACTCCTATAGCAGCACGGACCTTACTGAAACTAAGGGATGGTTGGAAAGGACAAAGAAAATATTTGATCAGATGGATTGCGAGCCCGATGAAAGGTTCGATTATGCAGTGTCCTTACTACAGGGCCCAACTTACCAATGGTGGAAGACTATCCCTGGTAGTACAATCAGGCCTTGCCAATTAAAGTGGGAAGACTTCCTGACGGTCTTCAAAGAAAACTACATGCTCAAGATTTACTTAGATAGAAAGACGAAAGAGTTTTTGGGTTTGAAGCAGGATAGGATGTCAGTGGCTGAATATGAGATTCGATTTAATGAGCTGATAAGTTATGCTATTACTTTGATCCCTACAGAAGAAGACAAGTGTAGGAGGTTCGAAAATGGTCTTAATATGGAGATCAGAACAAGGTTGGCACAGTCAAATCTGGGTACTTTCATGGAGTTGAGTGTTGCTTCGATTAGAATTGAACAGCTGATGATAGAGAATCGAGCTGAGATTGGACCCTTGTCCAGAAGGAAGAGGCCTAGTAAGAGTCAGGGTAGTTCTGGTAGGAGATTCAGTGGGCGCCAGAACAGAGGTTTCAGACCACTAGTTGTATTCAGGCAGTCAGGATTCCAACAAAGGGGTGGTTTTGTGCAGTATGGCAATGAAAAAGGTAAAACACAGAGTTTGTTACCCCAGTGTAAGCACTGTAGGAGGAGGCATGGTGGTGATTGTTGGAGACACTTTGGAGCTTATTTTAGATGCGGTTCTTTTGATCACCAAATTAAGGACTACGGGAATTTAGTTTGGTATAGGTGGCAGATCGGGAAGTGAAGCTGCTATTTAGTCGAGCAGAGGTAGTGGGATTAGACAGAGGGGCCGTGGTAGAGGTAGAGTGAGCTCTGGGAGTTCCTCTATGAGGACTGAGGAATGGAGTAACC
The DNA here is from genome assembly GCA_027563595.1 of Erythroxylum suave. Taxonomy (NCBI): domain Eukaryota; kingdom Viridiplantae; phylum Streptophyta; class Magnoliopsida; order Malpighiales; family Erythroxylaceae; genus Erythroxylum; species Erythroxylum suave. The sequence continues at coordinate 8,678,542 of JAOSBN010000002.1, read as the reverse complement.
GATCACAGTCTCAGGCCCGAGTCTATGTTATGATCAAGCAGGAGGCTCAAGACTCCCCAGATGTGGTTGCAGATATGCTCCAAATTAGTAGGAGTTAATATTGAGCATATAACTCTTACCGTGTGTGCAGAAACAACCATAAAAGGGATTAATGTACGACAAAAGATCCAACTTACATTATATGAGACCTTAGAGATTAAGTGAACCTCTTAACATACTCTAATGATCCTTATTTAATTCCTAAGAATTAAATTTAAGGTTTACTATTTTAGAATGTTACTAAAAGATTAAGTTTAATGCGATCATATAGGACAATTCTAGGAAAGCAAATTAATTTCAACTTAAGAGAATTTATAATAGATGAAGGTCATTTTGATTGGTAACTCACGTTAGAAAAATTCTTTATTCAAAGTTGGGTACCAACTCTTAGCAGGAGATTTGTATAAATTTATAACACAATTAAATAAATGAGATCAAAAAAGATTAAATGCGAGATATGACAGATGGTATAATATATAAAATCTACTCAAGGATCAATTCATCAACGGTGAGGTCATATATTCTTAATAGATATATGACCATAAGCTATCGTCTTATGCTGGTCGCATGGATTATTGGACAAGTCTGAGAAAATGTAAGAAATCATATTACCAAAACTTATTATATGTGAGTGAGAGATAATAATAAAAGGAAATACCTATTGTGTTTGGGATGTGACCTTTCAACTGTTAATTATTAATAATCAATTAACATCTTGACATTTTATAAACATTAGATGATTTTCACTTAAAAGAGTTGAGGATAATCTTTAGAAAAGTATACAAAATACTAAACGAAGACTTTTTGCTGGATTACAATCAAATCTAAGTGATTTGATTAATATATGATACATATGCATTTTAGACATGGTATATTTATCTACGTATCAAATAATTTTCTTATAGATTTATTTATGTGTGTTTGTACGTGGATGGTAATTTAAATATTATAAAGTGTTTACTTAATTTAAAAAATAAGAATATTTTTAAAACTAAGTGAAATCACGGGAAGGTCCAGGTCTTATACCATTAGTGAACTTCATTATGTCAATTTTCATAAGTCTAAACATCCTGGGTTCCATTAGTCACAAAATTGAACTTGAAATCCTATTTCAGCCAACCAAGCTAACCCAACCGTAAGGCGCTGAATGGTAATTTCGTTGTTAAGACAAAAACAGGTGAAAAATGGTTCCAGGGATTTGGTGTATGACTTTCTGTTTATTCGTTGGATAAAGATCCATCCCTGTTTCGTGGTGGAATAACTGAATCTTAACAAGCATTCATTTTTTGTCAAGTAAAGAGCGGATCTATCAGATAGTTATCGTTAAATGATCCCACTTCAGTATGCAGCCAAAACCTCCAATTATTGCTACCCAATCCGTGACTTCATTGATGATAATCTGCTGCAAACTCTCTTTGAACTATTAACCCCGTCCTGCACTTAGGATAAGTATTGCCCAGCAGGAAAATACGAAGACTCAGAGGAGAATAAAATATAATGGATGGCTGAGATTAATCGTGCTCACGCAAGATTACATCTTTGAATAATAGTTGAGGTGAGAGGGTAGGAGATAAATTACCCTAATGTCAACCAGATCTCGTCATCAATGGTTGTAGGAAAAGGATAATGTAATTTTTGGGCTTAAATTATGAAGCTGGAGCTCAAACTACTGAAACTGACATGTTTCCCAATCAGAAATTCTTAGGAGAAAACAATTCTAGTTTTCCGGTGTCACCCAAAAGATAACCACAGAATCTCAAACACAAGCTTAGGTTGGGAAGTTTGGTTCTTTTATTAACATCTATTGTTTCTCAGATACCCTACGTTGACCTATAAATTGTAGTAGGAACCCAAGATTCCCCTACAATGAAAAGGAGAAGAGATCATATGGAGAAAGGATCAGAGTTAAAGTCTGCCATTGACGAGCTCTCTTTGGTGAAACTGAAACCTGCTGGTAATTCTGATGCTGCTCATATACCAACTAGGCCCTTTTTGCATCTTTGCAGCTTGGTCATTCAAGTTCTAGGTAAATTTTATTCTGGTCTCATGAACTCTCACTGAGAGTTCAGTCAGTGCATTAGTTTGACTCTCTAATACTTTGCTTTTTGTCCTGGTGAAGATAAGATAGGCCCAACAATGGCGGTTTTGAGACAAGACATTGATCAGAATATACAGGTAAATTAATGAAATTTAGGAGCAGTAGAACTGTCTTACTTTCACCTTCTTAAATATCTCCATGGCAATGGCCTTTAAGTTCTGTCATGAATAAAAATGCTTACATACCGGCGTTCTTAAGCTTCATAACACTTATCAGATTACGGCTATTTTGGTCCCCATCTGACTTGAGTTCTTTCTCCTTAAACCCCTCTTCGTTTTTTTGGCTTATAATTTTTTCTTTAATTTACAGAGATTGGAGGTGCTCTGTGACTCTGATTCTTCAATATATGCGAATATGGTTGAGATTTTGAAGAAAGAGATGGTTGAAGGCAACACCAGAAAAGGCAACAGCTGTAGTAAAGCCATAGTTTGGCTTACCAGGTAAGTAAAGAACTTAGGGGACTATCATCTTCTAGAACTATTGGCAACTTTGATCCTATCAATTCCCTTATCTTATATCTCAGCAATCCAACTTGTAACATAGGAGGAACCCTTCTGTTTTTTGGCGTGTAAAAGGCTTGATGAGCTAACATCACTTACAATCAAGAATTAGTGATCTAAATAATGTAGCTACTGTAGATGACACTAACTCGTTTATTCAATGACGGATATTGACAAAAAAGTCTTGGCCTTTTCCAATTATTGGTTTCTACGATGATGTTACGTCTTCTTCTATCAAAAGACCAACATGGCCTGAATGCTTTCTTTCTTGTGCAGTATATTCAACCTACAAACAATGAACACTGGTTCATTATGCACATTGGTTTCTACCATTATGACTGAAACAGAACAATCTGATTAAATTGATCCTTCCCAAAATTGTAAAATGTGAATCGTTCAACGATAGAACTAAAGACATGTTGATTGGTATTTTACAGGCACCTGGCTGTCAACCATGATCACTATTAGTTATTTATCATCCAGGATCACTTGGTTTTTTGTTACTTATATCAAGTTAACTATATATTTGCTTTGTAGATCTTTGGATTTTACAGTTGCTTTGTTGCAAAGAATGGTGAAGGATCCTGGTCAAAACATGGAGCAAGCTGTGGAAGAAGCTTACAACATGACTTTAAAGCCATGGCATAGATGGATTTCATCAGCTGCTTTCAGAGTAATCATCCTGCTTTTCTCTTTCTTCTTGGATTAATCAATTGCTCCCAGTTCTTCAAACAAAATGTATAAGAAGACATAAAATTGCTTTCAATAAGCTTTTTGAAATCATGTCGTCTAAGAAGTACATCACTTAGCAATTGACTTTCTGAAAATAAGTTCATGCAACTTAAGTTGATTCCTAATCATACGTGTAGAAACTTAAATGTTTGTTGAATATTAAATTCACAAATAGTGATTGCAGGTGGGTCTTAAATTAGTTCCTGACAGCAAAACCTTCCTGAGTCTCCTCATGTCGAAAGAAGAACACTGTGCAACCCTTAACGAGGATATGCAGACCTTCATCTCATTACTCATGCCTATCCTAGAGGAGATTCACTCTGCTATGGTGAGGCCAAGTTCATGTTTGTTAATAGTATATGCATGTTACTGTTTAGCTTTTTGTTATTTATTGGTTGAATATGAATTCGTTAGTGCTAATTTTATTTCAGAGATCATACGGTTTGGATAGATTAAAGTCTACCTGAGGAGAAAATGAAGAAAGAAAGTGAAAGGAAATAACTGTACAAAGGGAACAGCTTACTCAGCTTGAAGACATTAGTTTTCTGCCCCATGTAAGAAATGAGTTTTGCGTACAGCTGCACAAGTTCTATGCGCTTGTGATGCAGCCTAGAGTATCTTTCTTGTACTCAGAAACATCTGTTGTATAGAAAAACAATCAATTAAAGTCGACAGCTTAGAATACATCTTCACAACTTGTATCAATGCATTTTGTTTCTTTTTGCTCGTGGCGAACAGCAACAACATTTTTCAAAAATGTTGTCCGAGTCTATCCCCACTGATATTCCGTTTGATTTAGACTTGCGAGGTGGATCATGAAGTGCAATAAGTGCCGCCACCAGACCTGCATTGCTCGCTATGGTTGGCTCAGTGAACCATGGTTGCTCCCTTTTATCTAAGAAATTGTCAAACTGGTCAGGGCCTGCAACCATTGCTCCATAAAGAATGTTGGGATTTGGATCTTTAGAAAATAACCAGCCTTGCCCAGCCTGACAAGAGTAATATCTTCCGTCCCAAGGGATTGAGGCAGCTCTGTGGTGAACGTGGGTTGGATACTTGTTTCCAAATCCGACCATGTAACTCATCTTCATAGGATTATCTCCTAATATGTATCTAACCTGATAAGAAATTACTTCGTTTAAGAACATTTGCATTTCTAGAACCTGAAACATTCAACTTTCGCATTGCTTTTAATAAAGAAATGCTTGCCTGAGACCTGGAGAACTTCCTCATACTTTCCACTGACAAGCTGTCACTGCCGCAACTTACTTCAGTACTTCCTAGAAGTTGAAGATAGTCACTGTACAATTTACTCAAAAATGATGCCGTTGCAGCAAACTGGAGTGATTCACCATGACCAGGGTCCAACAGGATCAATCCACCTGTGTCAAGCAAAATTTGAAAGTACATCCATGAATCAGGAACGTCTGGGCAATATTGCTAACCACCATTTGTACCATTTGTTCTCATACTATTTGCTTTGCCTGTTTACATGCATAAATATATATACATATGTAATTGTATGTGTGTGTGTGTGTGTGTGTATGTCTCTATATGTATATACCTGGAGTTCTGTTGAAGACTCCGTCAGAAACATAAGAACACACAATTGAGTTGGCCATGTTTGATGAAGATTTGAAACCAGGCTCATAAGGAAAGCCAAGATCACGAAAGGATCGAAGTCTTGCAAGCAAAACCTGCAGAGAGTTCTCAAGATTATTGTAAAAACAACTGCTTATGGAAATTAATCTATTTTGCAAAAATAAGCAAATTTTTGAAATAGTACCGCAGTAGCTGGAAGCTTGTTATTCCAATAGAAAAATCCTTTTTCTGATAACCCTTCCACTGCTTCTGCAGCAGTAAAATTCCCCGTAGCATATCCTAGATAGGAAGTATTTCCAGTGGCAAAGAACAACCAGGTTCCTCCCCACACCAGCTCATCCATAAAGCCTGATGAGTTATAGAACTTTCTTGCCTTCCCACCACAGTTTTCAACTGCAGTATAAGGTACTTGCATGTGACCAGTGTCATTTTTGGTTGCAAGCCCAAATAACTTCTCTGCTGCCCTTATTAATGTACCAGAGTAATCAGCATCATCTTTGAACACTATCGCTGCCGATGATAAAGCTGCCATAATCTCTCCCGCAAGATCAGAAGCTGTACTGTCGCAAGAGGATACGGGTCTTGGATATTCCATGTGTTCAGGCCTTTGCCAACAGCTCATATCATTATATGGTTCGGTGTCATTGCCACCAGTTCCAACCTGAAATCAGAAAGGAAGATTTTCTTTTGAAGTCCCATGTAATAGATGAGACACTGATCATGATGGAGAGTTTATGATGTGTCTTGCCTGAGAGTACAGTGGAATGGGAACTAAAGTTGAATTGTGAGGGAAGACCTTTAGCAAGTAATCACTACCCCATCTAATAATGTTCTTGACATGATCAAGTTCACCTATTGCAGCATATTTTTCATGGTATTCAATCACACTCCAACTCAAGAGAGTTACGGTGTATGCTGAGGTAAAACTGAACTTCATGTTATTTCCAGAATCATAAAATCCACCCACAAGGTCAGCAGCATGACTGCTCAAATTCCCATCACGCAAACCTGAATTTCCTCGAAATCTCACTGGAGTATTGCTTGGAAAATTCCCGGCTGCAAAAAGAACTTGTGGAGTGAGTTAAAAGGACCAAATCCAAATTCACTTGGAATAAGAAATGGCACAGAATCATACACTTTTGTGCATCAAAGAACATCAGCGCTTGACTTAATGCTAGTGTAAGATTCCTTGAAGATGAAGAGTGCCTGCGGCTCTGGGGCAAAAAGTGTAATAACAGAGCAATTGCTAAGATAGCCAACACTATGGTGACTGAAATGTAAACAAAGCGCTTGAAGTACTTTTTATCAGTAATGACAAGTTCATAGTCGTAGGATTTAGAATACTGAGAGGAGATTGAAAAATAGTTAGTGTTTGACTGAGGAACGAGGTTGAAGTCAAGTTGTATTGAGTTCCATTTGCTTGCCGAAGGGACGAGTCTGCCTGCCTCAGAAATGGTGTGCGCATATCTTATAGACTGGGAATCTAAATTAGACGAAATAAAACTTGTCATGGTTAATGGAACAAGATTTTGTATGGAGGAGAAATGGGAGTGAAATTGGTTGATGTAATCCACTAGCTCGTGGTAGTTTGTATGAGCCAATTAGCAACTAAGTCGGCACTGGATATAACAAGAAGTTATGAAAGAATGGGGTGATGTAGACTTTATTTCTGGTTATGCACAGATCAGTTGGATGGGGATCCCAATGTCTCTGATCTGATTGTCTGTCTTCATTGTTTTTGCAGTTAGGCCTTAGGGTACTAACACAAGAAGACACCATATCCGCTTATATGCAGGCCGTGTCGTGCGTTCTAAGAATTTTATGCTGTCCATACATACGTATATATAATATATTATGAAATTTAAGCAAGATATGCATACGGTAATTGAGGATACTCATGTAAGATTGACTGGATTTTAGCATGAACTGGTTTAAGGAGGAGACTTTAATTGGGCTAGAGGCCCCACTTTGCATGGGCTCATAGGTAGTGGAAAATTACACCCAAAAGGTGTCGGATTAGGGTTTTGTGAATTGTGATTGCAGAGTGCGCGCTAGCTCTCTGTTAAGTCTATATATATGCACATACACTCATAAAGAGCAGCCTAGTCGGCCGACTGAGACTGAAAAATATGTTTTGAGGTTTGGTATCAAGTCTTTTGTAGGAGGTGGAGGCAGTGATGAGGAAATGGAGAAAGTCATGCACCACTCTTAGTATCTATATATATGTATGTGCTGATAATTCTCACTCACCCATTTCAGATCTGAGCCTCCCCTCCCCTTTCCTCCTCTTTTTCTTTGTGTTTTGTCAATGGTGAATAAATTTACGAAGCGAAGAGGAGCCAAGTGATGCGGGTTTAGTATTAAGCCCAGCCATGATGCGGACCGTACAGCATAATCGCTAATGGGGATTGATTTTGGTTTCTGATGGTTCCTCTCTTTCGTTTTCCCCTCCTTTTTCCTTTTTTCTTCCTTCATTTTCTTTTTAAGATATAAACTTTTAAAGTTTTCCGTACATTCCACAGCTTTATTTCAAGTGAAAAGTTTTTATCATGTCAACTTTGATTTGCTTATTCAACTTCCTTTTCATAGCCCTTGCCTTTGGGTTTTTTTTCGGAGCTCAAATTTAATGATTCGATCCGTTTCCAAGTTGAAATTGGAAAACATTCAACTAGATTGATGCCAAATGTCGTGTCGTTACTAAGGTCGGTCTTAATTCAGTCACAATTAGGAAAAGTTGCTAACCAACCAGTTGGAAGAGTAAAATCAATAGGAATCCTAAATATGTAACGTTTAAACCTGACGCGTAGCTGTGTGCGCTAGTTACGCCTGAAGACCATTTTACGTTTAATTGGTAATTCCATCATTTTAAGGTAGAAAATGTTGGAAGTACATTGATCTTCATAAAGCGAGAAATCCATTGTTATGGTAAAAATACTACATCCAAGGAAGGGAAGCTGGATAAGGAGCTTCTCCACAGTATCTGAATAAACCTTCAAGTTCAGGACAACCTTTAGGATAAGGGATTGACCGATGGAAAGGATCACGCCCAAGTTTTTTACGAGTAAGTGAACTTCGACACCCATATGGATCGTGTTGAAATTGAGCCCTCACTGATGCCTCACCTTTCAAGGCTGCTTCCTTGGAGCCTGATGTTGTTGCGGCTGGAGTGCCTGTGAAAAAGAACCTCCACTCTGGAAACCCTATCGCAGAGCGATGCAAGTGTGCAAATCTTTCCTCCTTGAAATCATAACTTACAACCTGCCTTAGAAATAAAACATTGTTTGTTTGTTATTTTCCGTCCATTGTGTATGAGAACGAAAATAGCAGGATTTGCAGTCAACGTCACTGCATCGCCTTTTAGTGTCATTACAATTACACCCATTATAATTGCTGGCGTCAATATGTCTTGATATCTTTTACTTGTATAATTTTATCTACAAAATGGACTTACAGTTATGTTGTGGGGATATGTGCCTGTAAGCTCTCTGAATCGACAAACACTAAAGAGTAGATTCTCAAAGCTATCTCTTGCATGCTCTTCTGTCAATGCCCTCCATCTAACACTTTCCTGATTGCCTGATAATCACACATTCATAACGGAAAATTTTAACAACATACAGTTTAAAAGGACTTCAGGTATGCCATTTTCAGGAGCCGAAGCAAACTTTCACTGTTCATACATCGAACGTAAACAAATTGATTTTACTGGAACCAAATTCTAAATTGCTCAAATCCAAATCAGTTACTGATAACAAACAAGTTTAGGCATTTAGAATTTGGTCCCTGCAATAGGTAAACCACAACATATCAAACTTGTTTACTTACCGTTTATGAGCTAAAACAACACATCGAAACACAATAACAGGTCAGCATAACGTATAAATAAAAACACCAAACTGGAGATATTTTGCAGTCAGTCAGCAAATTAGACGCAAAAACAAACTTAAGCTGTGGAACAAGTGAGAGTCTGGCTAAACGACTAAAATCAATTATTTGTTCCACCAAGTAAACGACTAAAAGGAACCATGAATGTAAAGTTTTAGCATCTAAACAAGTTTGATAATGGCCCATGGATCTTAAGGACGAGTGATCAAGCTCGAGGTTATCCATACAAGAAGAAAGGCTGTAGGCTCAACATAGCTAGAGATTAGAATCTGTCATCATAGCAAGAGCAAGCCTCTAAAGTGCATAAGATAAGAAAAAATTTAACAGCTCTTACGTTATAGTCTATGGAGTTGACAGTGTGGTGACGAAGATTATCAATCTTAAACATAAACGAGAAGTATGTTTAAAACATCGGATGTTGACCTTTGATCTATGCTATCAAATTTTGTTTCCTAGGACAAAATCACAAATGCCATTTCAAGAACAGGGTTTACAGAGGATGCGAACTGAATTTTGTTATCACAAAATAAGGTTAGATCTTATATGAGCAGGCTAAATTAGAAAAACAAACTTATACATGAAGTCGGATAACCTCTTAGGAGTTTAAATCCACAAGCAATCAGTTGGAACGTAATGCATCAAACCAAGTCCAAGACAATAAGTAATGTGATAAAATTTGTACTCCATGTAGATCTTCAATTTTACATTCAAACAAAGAAAACCCCCAATTTAGGAGCAAATGCTCAAAACAAAGCAGCAGAAATTTAACGAGAAGCAAAAGATACTTACCAAACCATCCTTTAGATTCAGCAACATTCCAATAACTCTGAGCCTCACTACGAGGTCCGGCATCTTTTCTTGTTTCACCCCCACTAAACAAAAGCAGAGCACTATCGTCCTTTGCAGCAGTTGCAACCCCGTTTTGTATATGAGTTACAAAAGTAGAAGCTTGACCAGGATGCTTCTGATAAGACTCCAAAAACCAAGACTCCTCATTTTCAACTTTCCCACAACTACTACTCGTATACACCGAATGCCCAGCAACCATCACAAGGTTCCTAAGCTTGGAAAATGGGTAATCTTCAAAACCTATGTCACTTTTTCTATATTCAGTGATATTTCGGTAACGACTTTCATATAGGGAAAAGATGGTTAGAATTGTGATCCCAAAACATAAGGAAATAAAGATGACGAGAATAGGATGTAGTTTGTAATAGTAGCGAAGGCGATTACCAATGTATTCAATCATTTTGAGAGGAGACGAGAAATGGGAGCGTTTTGATTTTCGGGTTCGCTTGAGTTGTCTTCCGGATTCTAGATCAAAGTCTCCTTTTGTATACGCAACATAAGACTTGGGACTGTTCGCATATATGTTCATGATACTGGATCTCCAGCTTACGGTAAAGAGAAATCAAGCATATCCAGATGCGATTTCACGCTCATAACAATAAGAAGTAGAGATTTTGAATCTTGGTATAGCCAAATCATGAACGAGCGGTGGGAGAGCGATGAACTTTGACTGCTTAATAGAAAAAAAGAAAAAGAAACAGAAAACACAATTGAGTTGATCGAAGAAGAAGAAGAAAAAGCAGCATCAATTGAGCGTACTCGGCCCCAATAAGCCCAATGGGTTCTTCTCCAATGGACCATTTTAGCAAGCTAAGAACCCAAAACGGTAAGCCCTTAACCAGCACTAGCATTAATATTACAGTAATTAAGTTTGAGCCTATTAGGTTGCGTTTGGATTTGCGGTACGGTGGGGATAAGTACTTATCCACCGCAGTTTTTAAACGCAGTTATACGTTTAGATTTGCAGCCGACAACCGCAAGTTGGGCAAAACTGCGATGCCACCGCAGAAATAGATAAGCAGAAAGGGGGCTGCAGTAGAAAACTGCTTATGCGGTGAAAATTTTACTTTCCAATAATAACCTCATGATATTTTAGTATTTTCCATTATGCCCTTACTTAATTAATAGAAGAAAGTTTTTGTCAATAGTATTTAAGTAAGGTGAAATATTTTATTTAATAAATTTATTTTATTTATATTTTCTTATTTT
>JAOSBN010000002.1:8648403-8658522 GCA_027563595.1 Erythroxylum suave | reverse complement strand
ACCAAGTAAATAATTAAGAGAACCGTCTAGGTCACTCACAAGTAACTTCCGAAGCTAATGCCTGGAAGTCTCGGCAAAAAGGCATGAAATATAAAACATTTTTACCTTTTGTTTCTTCTCCTTTCATGTTTCTTTGCCTTGTTTGGGATATTGCAAAATCCAAACCCTTCGTTGATCACCCAAGAACATGCAAAGATCAAGAAGAAACAATGTGTAAGGGTGATTTGAACACCAAACTAGATGAGTTATAGTAAATGCTTAAAATAAAAAGAAAGATCGAGACTCTTGTTGCATGCACTTTGATTCATGCAATAATTGCAAAAATTGCAAAAATAAGGCTCTTGACACCTCTCTCTCACTCTAGAACTCTTCTAGAGCTCTTATCCTATCACTTAGGTGTGCAAGAAGTGGTTAGACTCTTGTGTACATAAGTGAAGAACTCACTTATGTACAAATTCACGCCTTCGGTCATTATGGCCTACTTAAAATCAGGCAGGCAGGCCACGATCGTGACCTACTTAAAATCAGCCATGCACACTATATTTTTCATCCGATCTTTTATGTGTATGACCCTTAGGTTCCCGATTATTATAGGCACTTGAACTTACTCTTAATTCAGGCAAATTATAAAGGGTTTCATGATGCCAATTTGCCAAAATATAAGTAAATTAACACACAAACTCTTCGATAGTTAATTATTCTATTTATGAACCTTTCCATAGACAATTACCATGCAATTCGTCCTTTCACCATTCTATACCCTACTTTGTTCGGACTACGTGTCAACTCCCACTAGACTGACTACGTCACATCTAGTCCAAGTGATATTAATTCTTATCCTAGGTTCTCATTACTCTATATGTCATTGAAGACTCTCTTCATGACACATAATTGCTCTAGCTAGAGATTCCTGAGTAATGACCCCAACAAGAGGTCATGGGTATCATGTCCTTCTATCAGGGGTGGTGAATCCTTTATTAGCTACCTAATTAGCGTCGAATACTAATAGCTATACCCAATCACCACCCTAAGAGCGACCTCCTCTTGAGGTAACAAAGAATGATGTCAAAGCATAAGATTAGTATCCAAGATATCCTTGAATACCTCAAGTATAAGAATATTTGCACCATTGCTATGAAGAGATTAATCTTTGACATTTGATAGATCATCTATATGATAATCTCATTGCGGGTCATCCGATGTATTTACTACTCTTAGTAAATATCCACATGTTAACTCTAAACATCTCATGCTTATAGTTTGTAAGATTCGTAGCTTGATCAAATCAAGGAGTATAACATGTGCTAGTCTGTCTGGATTAATAATGTCCTATCTTATTAATCCTATGCCTAGGGATTATTTAGATACTAACATAATTACACATGAAAAGAATCTCACTATCATGATCCCATCATGATTTCTTTCATGCTATGATTTTTATCATGAAATTCATTAATTCAATTTATGATCAATATCAATTCATATATTAACGAATATCAAATTAATGAAAATTGTCTTTCACTTTATTAATCAAAATCAATTTTGTACAAAAGTGCTACAAGTGATTGCCTTTAAAGCACTACTTTAACAACTTGTGCCTCTTAGAATTTTTGAAATTCCAATTAGACAATTATTAATTATGAGTTTTATAAAATTAAAGTTAAAAAAATCAAAATTGATATAGATTAAAGATAATAAATAAGCTTAATAAAAGATTTGGTTAAATGGACTAAAGTCCAATAAAAAAAGCTCTAATTAGTATGAGTTAGTTATTTATTAGGCTAATTATGGAGAGGATGAATAAGGTAATTATAAATAACTATTAAGATCTCTTGCTGCTTGCTTAAGTAAGTTCATAAAAGTACAAGTTCTCTGACTCGTTAAGAGGCTCATGCATTAAGAAAAGCACAGAAAAATGTTAACAACATAAAGTTATACAACATTTATAAAGGTTGATCGAAAGTTTCAACAACTTGTCCATACTTTGAGTAGCTTGTTCATCAAGAAATGAATAGAAAAAAAAAAGATTTCTCCATTTATACAAGCTCATAGTTGATCTTGGGTCAATAATTAAGGTTTGTGTTATGATTAACATGTGGCATAAGAATAGTTTCATAATTGTATAAATTTGAACGGAGATTTCGAATTTCTCCTTAAAGAAATTGGAAAAATTAATATGTGTTTTGCTTGAATAAATCGCATAATTGTTGTTTGAATTAATTTTGAGCAAGTGTTGCATTGAAAAACAGGCCTAAAAATGGTCTTTGGACGTTTTTTTTAAGGAAAAATACCTAAAAAGTTGATGAAAATCGCTTTTGGTTTTTTTCGACATGAAGAATGTGGCATGAAGAAGCACTTAGGTAAAGCTTGGGATATGAACAATGTCTAACACGTGTGCCACACACATGATGGACAACTAGTGCATATAGGCGTCAAGAACTGGACGCTTGATTGGCGCATGTAGCACATATGCCAGAGGTGTTGAGCCTATCTGCATATTGTGGCATATGCTTTAAATGCACCATGAGATGGTGGGCTCATTTCTATGCGTAAAGCACGTGTAATGCAAGCACCATAAAGTGTTATGTGTCTAAAGCGTGTGTCATGGCATGCTTTTTTGTGCATATGGCATATAACCAATATGCACCTAACAAATCCAATTTTTGTGTAAGGCTAGCACGTGCAGTGTATGTGCTGCTGACATCAAGACATTATAGGATAAAAAATTTTGAATTTCTCATCATTCACAAAACAGTATTTAAGTTCTTTTGGGGCAATTTTTAGGATCCTATAAATTTATAAAGTGAGTTTTTTTATTTTCTAAATTATTACATTAGTAATAAATAAGGTTTAGCTTTAAATTTTTTTAAGAAGGTTAACAAAGCCATAATTAGGTGAATTTTTCCTTAAATTGACTTAAAATAAAGGAAATGTATGTGATTTTGACATATCATATGGTTTATGTGTTATTACGTATTACATGATTATCATTTTATTATGATAATTCTCATATAAAGTTCGTTGATAACGTTTTCAGTACTAATATGTGACAATGATAATGTGCCTAAGGATTTTGCATTAATTAGTAGTAAGTTGTCACATATTTATGCCCATATTGATGGATGTGTGGGTAATATACATGCATATCCCTTGTGCCTATGGATTAGTTTAGGTACAAATAAAAATATAGTCACCATAGTGGTCTTTCAAGTTAGTATTTGGATTGTTCTACTTTTGTGTTGGGGGATGTCTCTGTTATTGAATTTGGTTATTTTGGCCATAGGTATTGGCCTTATATGAGGTTTTGAGATATACATAAAGGCATTTAATGGAGGATAGCTATTACTTAAGTGATTTATTCGCTCACAGGTGGTATAATCATAAAAGTTAATAAAACGTACTTTTATTGCTTTTATATGCAGATCTTATCTGTATGTAATGTATATTCATTCCATAAGATTTCCATGATATATATGATAAAATGTTTATTACAAATATTGTTTTATAGCATTCAGTATCGTTGTTATTGTACATATATGCTCATCATTTACATTATCAATTTTGTAGTCACCTTCTTTGTATATAGTAATAGTGTCACAATTGAAACCCTAAATGTTTTCAATTTTAAGAAATGAAAACAGGAAGTCGGGTTTACTTTAAAGATGGTGAATATCTATATGGTCATAATTAAGGGTAGACTGTCAATACCTACATCGATCAGTTTAGAGGCTAAGAAGGCAACATATGTGGTTCTGGAAAGGTTAAATAAGATGTATTATTTGACCATAAAGAGATCCATAATAGGAGGCCATCTATTGACTAAAATTCCAAAGACAAACATAGTAAAAGATTTCCTCAATAATGTAGTTTAGAGGTATAAGATATTTGCTAATGCTCAAATACGCACATTATTGAAGGAATTATAATGCTCTATAAGTAGTGAGCGATTACATAATTAGGATAAACAAGCTAAAGGCGTCAAGTATTTATATTCTTGATGCTTGTATTATTCACCATGCCGTAAATACTATTCCATTGGAATATGGTATTTTGGTTACAACATTTAACTCCCAAGATGAAGCTTGACACATAAATTCATTGATCACCAATTGTGTTGTTGAAGAAGAGAAGTTGAAAAGCACTAATAAAAAAACTTTAATAGTAATTAAGGGGGAAGAGATAAATCCCTATAAATTTAAATGTAAGCATCCTAAATTTCCTCCACATATAGATGTTGATCAATCCGGTGTTGTTAAAGGTCCTATAGATGTTGTAAAGAGTATGAATATAACATGTTTTTATAAGAAGAAGGAACATAAGAAGCCGGAGTGGTAGAAATATAGAACTTGGAAAAAAAGCAAGAGCTATTAGGTGACTCTTTGATTTGTATGATACATGAGTTTAATGTTGTTATAGCCACATCAATTTTTTGGCAGCTAAATAATTGAGCCTATAATAATATTGCTTTCATGATGTAGGGAATTGTACAAAAGAGAAAACCAAATAGAGATGAGAAAAAATTGATGGTAGAGAATAAAGAAAAAGTTGATGTAGTCTTTATAAGGGATGTTTGTTTAAACCTTATATTATAATATTATATGACACCTTTTATGTACCATCTTTTGGATGAAATTTGATTTCTTTATGTGTTTTAGATTAAAAAAAGGTTATATTTTTTAATTAAAATTTTGGTTATAAAGTTATCTTTTGATGCAAAACCTATTAGTGCTACCTTCTTGTCATATAGTTTATATAAAATATGTGTTACCCCTAATAGGATGTACGTATATTGCCAAACAAGTTACTAGAAAGAGACCCTTAATAAAGAAAAATTCAAACATGTTGTGACATAAGAGATTGGGCCACATTTATAGAGATAGTGTTAAGACATTGGTAATGAATAACATTATTCCAATTCTATATTATGATGATCTAGAAACATGTGTTGATTGTTGTAAAAAAAGTTAACCAAAACAAAGAAAAAAGGGTCAACTCGTGTTTCTAGGATATCAAAACTCATACATACTAATATATATGGCCTCGATATAGATACAATATGTAATGCAAGATACTTTCTAACATTTGTTGATAAATATTCCCATCATGGTTATGTGTTCTTACTTAAAGAAAAGTCTAAAGTTATTGATAAATTCAATATTTTTAAGAATGATTTTGAGAATCAATTGGAAAAATCAATCAAGATTGTCAAATTTGACCATAGAGGAGAGTATTACGGTAGAAATAGGGTCTTTAGATAAGAAAAAGGTTCATTTTCCAATTATTTGGAACCATGTGATATAGTGGGTCAGTTCATTATGTCAGGTAGTCTTGAGCAAACTGATGTGGTGGAAAGGTGAAATAACACCTTAAAGGATATGACAAGATCAATGCAGAGCAGGACTAACTTACTTAATTACCTTTGGGGCGAATCAATAAAGGCTGCTTTATACATACTTAATAGGGTCATAAGCAAATTCATACCAAAAATGCCTTTTGAAATATGGAAATGATGGAAACCTAGCCTCACTTATCTTCGTGTAAAAGGCTAACCTGTTGAGGTGCGCTTATACAATTCTTATAAAGATAAGTTGCATTCTCATTTTGCTCGTTGTTACTTATTAGGATATCCATATCACCTTAGGGGATAAAAATTTTACTATAAAGATAGATGATCTATATTAGTAGAGTCACAAATAGCTAAGTTTATGGAACACAGTGACTATTTTGAGGGTGGTCCATCTTTTCTATGATAGATGGTGGATACTATAGTTACATCCTATATGTCACTCATTCAGTCAAAACAAGTGGATCCAGGTCAGTATTATACTAGTACAGGAATAGTAATCCATACATGTACATACTGAGATTCCTGAGGTACATGAACATACTGACCAGTTTAGTTAAAAAGATCCAATTGAGTTAAAAGACTTGTAATATCATCTAAATACATAGTTAGGTGACCAAGATAATGATATTGAATATGTAGTTGATCCAATTACTTTTATAGAAGCTATTTTTGGACCACATGTAGATTTGTGGTAGGATGCCATGAGTGACAAGATGTAGTCCACAAACCATTATTAGGTTTAAGAGCTCATGGATTTACCTCATAAACGTAAGTCTATCAATTATAAATGGATTTACAAGACCAAGAAGGAATCCTAGTGTAGCGCCCTAATACCCCCTGGGAAGATATTGTGAGTGCCAAACATACAGAACACATTGAAGACGAAACATTTCGAAACATACAAAACCCTTTATACATATATTACCAAAAGTTTCAACAACATGCATCGCATATCAAATTTCAAAAAGCAGCCTGAATTAAGGTTTTTACAACCCATCAAAATAAAATTCAAGATTCATATACATTAAATACAAGTCCAAAAATAATATTAAAATACATATGAACAAAACAAAAATCAGACTCCTTTGGCCATCGCAGTTGTCTTATCCCAGTTCCTACATCCCTCTTTCAGAACCTACACGGGGTAAATCCACCGTGCTAAGCATATAGCTTAGTGAGTAATAACTAATCTATGGATAACTGACAACTTATCATATTGAATCATACAATAGCATATACATGCCCTAAACAATAAATCAGATATAATGTAATTTAGAACAGACTTTATATTTAACAGAACTGAATATCACAAGAGGGTATAAACCCTTGAGAATAGAACAATAATGTTTATGTCATAATCAAACATATATATCAGAATTACAAAACTAGAAAATTGCTAATCCATCAACAGAAGTGGGTAACGGGACTTATACAGAAGAGACCGAAGTATCGACACCGAAGTGTCACAGAAGAGGTTGAGGTCTCAACACCTAAGTGTCAATATCAGAAGACACCGAAGTGTCAATAACAAAAGACACCGAAGTGTCAATAACAGAAGCAGCTGCAGACCCTTCTAGGCATGCCTATTTACCCACAACTAGGACTTGACAGTTTTAAAAACCAAACACATTCGTATCATGTTCAACATAATTAGGCAATCACTACTTTCATGCCAAAATTCAAACTTATTAATTTAACAACTTTGCAAATCATTCAATGGATTAAAGTCAGATAGGAAACAAACAGTCAAAGCGAAACTATCCCAAAATTTCTCACTAGATTTCTTTCTGAATTACCCACAATTATTCAACAAGACAATACTTACAGACAAGACCATCTAAATTACTTCCAAAATTTACCCTGTAAAATTACTTACTAAAATTTCCTTATTGCTTATTACCTCAACGTCCTGGCAATATCTGGAATCGGTCGCCTGATGGGTCCTCTAAAACATTTAATACAAATACATATCATTATTGTGCACAATTATGAAATTCAATTATGCACATTCATGTATACTAAATATGTATGATGCATTTTTATGACAAATTTCGGGTTTCTTATCCTTATTCTAGTCACATTCTCAATCATGCGAAATCATACTCAACTCCTCAATCCAGATTTATTTCACAACCAACTTTCCGGTCCACTTTGTTCAATTATTATCCTTAGGAGGATGAGGTATTTAGGTAATACTTCCTTCTAGAAATTTGTCCCTCTTTATCGTAGGTTTCCAATGATACCAAGTTTATCCAATTTGGGTTAGTATATTGAAAGTTATGCTCATGATTTCAGATTGTTCTAAAGCTTCAAAAGAATTCTTATATTAAATTCCAATCAGATTATGAAATTTCTAGAGGTAGAATTATAATTTAATCTCTTCATAAAAGTTTTAGCCTTGTGTCTTTAGTTTAATCCAAATAAAAAATCACTCGATTTGGATAAACACAGAGAAAGTTATGCCCAAAATATTGAAGTATGCTCTGTGCTGGAAACTTCGCCTGATTTTAAAGAGTTTGCCGTGGCGAACTCAACTTCTTCTTCGTGCTCACCACGGAGAACTAAAAAAAGTTGGCCGCGGCAGACTTCTTCCTTCACCGTGGCGAACTTTCACAGAGAACTCGACTGCTATCCATTCCCATAAATTCTCAGACTTCATTCCTATATTTGAGACTCTTAACAATAGAATTAAAATTTAGTCTCTTCATGAAAAATATAGCCTTATATCTCTAGATTACTCCAGATCAAGAACCAACTCAATTGAACAACTCTAGAAGAATTTATGGCTAAAACACTGAAGCATATGCAGTTAACATTTTCCAGATTTTTAAATTCAAGCCAATTTTCCAGTCTATTAAGGACATAATTCGAATTCGATCCCTTCATGAAAAATTTAGCTTTATGTGTCTAGTTTACTCTGAATCAAACTTGATCCAATTTGGATATTTACAGATCAAGTTATGCCCTAAAGACAGATGCATGTTCTGTAAAATTCTGCATATCCTAACTCCAACTCACTTCAAACTTTCACCAAGTTAGATACATCTCCGAATCTACTTCTTCCTTCAAAACCCACACTTGTATCAACACCATTCATGCATGCAAGAATCCTCAAGCATGAAAATGCATACCAATTACACATGCATGCAGTTACAAACTTTAAAACCTGAATAAACTTACTTGACTAAGCTTCTTTCTCTCTCTTCTCTCTTTAGCAAAATTTCCAAAACTTAGGAGAGCAAATGATAGTTTCGGTGGATGCAGAAAAGGAAAGAAGAATGAAATAAGCAATTGACTAGAGGTTTATAAGTGTTTTTGGTGATTAATGAGCCAATAACATTAACAAGCATAAGTTCAACGGGTGAGCATCAAATGAAGTTTAATGGTGGTGGAGACAAATATAAAGAGTGTGTTTAAGAAGGTGATGTTCGGTGTTGGAAGAACCTAAAGGAAGAGACCAAATGCATCAAATGTTCCCTTTTCAAACATAACTTAAACTTAGATGGCTTCATCATACAATGCCATATGTCACCTTTATATGTAGCCTATTTGTCATCAATGTAAGGCTACCACTTGTCACTTAGTAATTTGTCCAATTGTAAATTCTTAATAGGTCCATTTGTCACTCCATAATTTGTCTCTTAACTTCTTTATTTTTTTTCTAAAATACCTCAAATTTTCAACAGATTTCCAAAACATCCTAAATGTCTAAAAAAATGCAGAATTAATAATAATGCACACCAATTTAATAATCCAAGACAATTAATCCATAATTCACCAAAAATTTCAAAATAACAACTATTATCACCAAATAAATTTGTAATACATTTAATCCAACATTCTTACTTTAATCAAAATATCACTTACACCTGAAAAATGTCATGAAGGCATGTATAATATTGGTATGAGTCCAAAAATGTATATGAAAAAATAAGCAATTAAACTCAATTATGCCAAACATACCATGCATTGAAATTCCTGAATATTCTAACCCTTAATATGGGATGTTACACCTAGGATAAATGTAACATCTCATCCCCATATTAAAGGTTAGAAATTGGATTTCAATAATGGAGAGAATAGCAATGTGAGAGTTAGAAAATTTGTATTTCAAGCTCAGAGGAATGTTAACATACATGCATGTGAATTTGAGTTCTTGCAAACATGAAAATAATTGTGCATGCACTCATTGACGTTTCGGGTATAGTGAATAGTAATGGGATAAATTGAGAATTGCGATTATAGCAAATGATTAGAATGAAATGGAGTAGGAAAAAATAGAAATAAAATCTAAGTATGGGACTTAGTGAAGAAAAATGTGTTGAAGATGTTTTCTGAGAATATTTAGTATGGGAGTTATAGATGGTGGAGTAGAAGTTACGGTCTTAATAAAGGGGGAGAGGTTCAGGAGCATTCATCGATCGTCTGTGATGACGTCTATCATCTGCTTATTACATTCATCTATCGTCTGTGGTTGACTTTTCTATCGTCTTAAGTTGACCACATATCATCTGTAAATTATCGTCTGTGGTTGACTTTTCTATCGTCTTAAGTTGACCACATATTGTCTGTAAATTATCGTCTGTGGTTAACTTTGCTTCGTCTTAAGTTGACTGCCTATCCCTTGTAAAGATGTATCGTCTGTGTGCATATCGTCTGCTTTGACTTCACATCGTCTGCTTTGACTTCCCTTCGTCTACTTTGACTATTATCGTCTGCTTTGACCTCTATCGTCTGTGTTTCATTCCGTCTGCCTTTAGACACTTCATCTG
>JAOSBN010000002.1:8607962-8633928 GCA_027563595.1 Erythroxylum suave | reverse complement strand
GCAATTTAAATCTCATAATTATAATCACATTATAATTTCTAATTGCATAACAATTATTCCAAGAATTTTATCTTTATAATTGATAATTAAATAATTAAAAATATTCAAAGATTAAAAATACCTTTTTATTGAATAAAACAAATTTTATATAATTAAAAATACAATCAAAATTGACTGCAAAGGCATACACCAGTAGATTTGAGCTCAATCATTAAGTTTGGCGTTATGTTTAACATTCCCCTTTCTCCCAGCTCGGGAATTTCAATAATTACTTGCAAACAAGCCACTTAAAGAAACAAGCGCAGACAAAAATGAGAAATTAACCAGAATTAAAACAGATCGTCTAATTGCATACCTCCGTACATATAATATTTTCAGCTCCTGAACTAAAGAACCTGGACGGCTCCCATGAAGAAAAGAGATGGTGTCGCCATCAGATATGGACAACAGCCGACTTTAGTCAGAAACCTGGCCAATGCTTCGTTGGTGCCAATTTGTCTTTCGTGACAGAATGTCAAGTTTCCGAAAATTTTTAATCCGTTCAAAACTGAAGCCGTCCTTTAGTGAGATGACACAATGAAGCCACTAGCCAATTTAGTCAGCACCTAGTTTGTGTGACGAAAATATATTTATTTAGTTAAATTTTTGCACAAATGTCTTTCATGAAAACAAACAAAGCTTTAGGTAGATTTCATGATAATAGTAGTCCTAGATTGAAAAGTTATAAAGAGTCACAAAGGTATTTTCATCTCTACTAATGTTTTGGATCTTCAGTGAAATTGAAAATCATATATTTTAGGACTTCAGGAAAAATTCAAAACAGATATAAAATGGAATTTGTCACTGTAAAGATATGTATCCTAATTTATGGTTTTACTTTCTATCCTTCAATAAAAAGAGGAAGGGGGATAATGAAGAACTGACAACGACCTTTGGAAACGCTTATTATTAAGAACGGTAGGTTAACATGGGCAAAAACGAGTCCAAATGTGCTATTATTGACGTTGTACTATTTAACAAAAGGTTGATCATGCAACAAATTTGTCTTGTTTTTCTTAGGCAAACAGTAGGAACATAGCCTTAGCATTGTTACAAAATTATCACACACACTGGCTGCAATCAAACTAATGACTCCATTCTCCTAGTCAACTAAATCCATTTTCATCCCGACGCCAACTAAGTGCAATAATAAGACATGTGAGGGCCCGGGACTTGGAGGACAAATTGAATTGTGGACTGGAAGTACATATGATGACATTAGAGAACACGGTCCAATCCAATGTTATTTGACCTATATATCTAACTAATTCTCGCCTTGGGATGTTCATAATGTTTATGAATGTGGATGACGGGAAAATGACAACATGTATCTTTCGTTTTCCAAGTGACATCACTGTTACTAAAGATCAGATTGCTTTAACGAAACAACTCAAAAACACAGCTCTTTTGTGGTAATTCCCCTGAGAGGGAAGGCTTGTGACACAAACTTCCATATGACAGTGGTTGACTGCTTCGGAGATCTACTTAATTTGGCACGCATCTTCTATTTAACGCCCTCAGCAGAAGAAACCTAGCGAAGATCATTATGGTAAGTCTTGGAGACGAAGAGCTGGCCCAAATGGTCACTGACTATATAGAATCAGAGACAAGCTCTTCAGAAGTATCTTCCAAGTTTCTCTCTGACAATCCTGGATCAAAGTTAACGGTATTTCTTCTATCCTTCTTTTCACTTTCCATTCCTAGTGACATCAATTAATGTCTTCTACTTAATTTCCATCAGGTTCTTATATTACTTGTTCTTGCGGCTATATTCATCCCTTTCAGAAAATTTTTTTGGAGGCTGCGGATTTTGAGACTCAGGTTCTTGACAAAGTCTTGATGTATATTAGAAACATGGGAGAACCAAATGGTCTTAAAAAACGGGTGGTTATGAGATTAAGAACGGATGGTTATGAAGCTTGTCTTTGTAAAACTTGTTGGGTCTCTAGCTTCCCTAAAGGTACAATCTTCCTCTCTGAGTGATGTTTCCCATAATTTTTCGCAGTTACCCCTGATTGATTTTCATGCATATGATTTTTGTTTTGAAACTCTATGTTAGTTTTTCAGTTTTCAGCAGAATATGAGTACATAGATGTGATGATGATGGACAAGAACAGTGGCAAACCAACTAGACTCATAGTGGACATGGATTTCAGGTCTCAGTTTGAGGTTGTGAGACCTACACAAACATACATAGAAATGATGAACATTCTTCCCCCCGTCTTTGTTGGTACCGAAGAGAGGCTTGACAAGATAATTACCCTTGTAAGCTTGGCTGCGAAACAATCTCTTAAAGAGAAGGGTCTTGACGTCCCTCCATGGAGAAAAGCCAAGTATATGCACTCAAAGTGGCTCTCTAAAAACTACAAGAAAATGTCGGTCTTTCCCATCTCTGAGAAAGGCGATGATGATGAGGTAGTAAGAGGCAGAAAAGCTTGTGGTCCTTCGATATTTTGACCAGAGGGCTCCTTCAGACACAGATGAGTTAGTCTTCGTTTTAAGAGAGATGATGGTATGTGCTGAAGCAGGCTTATATGGCGATTCCATGCTAGTGACATAATTTGGATTTTTGTCGTTGTTATTTATGTTCTTGAGTTCCTCTCAAGTTTTGATCCTCCAATGTACATCCGTACATACTGGGATGTTTTTTTTCCGTGATTTCTTTAAAACTTGGAAGGATTTTCGATTTTTACTACGAAACATTGTAGGAAGGCATATTAACGGTTTCTCCGAACGAAGAACTTGTTTTGGTAATGGTTACTATTACGTGGTCCTTGAGTTTATGTTCACCATCTTTCTTGTAAAAAGATTTCCTCTTGTAATATCAGGTCGTGAGTGATTAGAATTTTAACCAAGAAACAATATGCATTATTAAAATGAGACGTTTTCTTCTTATCAGTACATGGACTAAATAAAAAAAGAAAAGACATGGTTAGAATGATGGAAGCAGAAGAAGCTATAATAATCCTTACTTTAGGAAGAAAGTAGGTAAAGCAAAATGAGAAGAATGCCAACAGAGAATGATCTTAGTATAATAAAAATGCAAACTGTCCCTGTCGGAGCGCTTGCGGAAAATTCTTGGTTTTGATTTCTTGACGCTATGGCAGTCCGTAATTCAATAGCTTAATTGACCGATTAAATTAATGCCACGAATTACACATACCTTTATATAATTAGAGAGAGGAAATTACTTGGGTAGCAAGTAACCTAATCACATTAACAAATTGTTATTGGGAATAAATGAAAAGTTTAAGGTCAAAAGTTGAAGATTGAGCGGAGCTCAATTAAGTTGTACTCTCAATGTCTCAAATTTTGTAGAATAATTATCTTCACATCCTAGAATTTATATTTATGTTTATGGCTGCATAACTTGCTTTCTCTAGAAAGGTAAAGTAATTAAAATGCGTTAATTATTTTAAATATCATCTTATCATTGAAGCATTAAAGTCAATAGATTGGTGAAAGAAGTGAAATGTCAAGCCTTGAACTTAAGGTAGAAAGCTTAGTGAAGGTCCCACAACCAAAGATTTTGTCTTTACTCGGTTATTCCTTTAATCTTATATCTTGCCGTTGTCTCTGTTTAGTAATTTCAGTTGATTACCAGTTCACAGACTGATACTTGTTTAAGCCTTAAATTTGTATGGAACCGACATGAGCACAAAATGAACTAAGAATGTCTACATCTCCTTTACAGGATATGATTTTGTGTCCGGTCTTGTTGAAAGCGAGCCAAGTGTTGTACCTACACCGTCTCAGCAATTATGACAATAGTGTATAGACCAAGGGCAGAGACGGCGTCGTGTCCCAGGCCCAGCCATTCACGCCGTTGATTTCACCCTTATTATTATTAGTGGAGTAATTTTTACTAGAAATGGCAATTAGCGGCCTCATAATTTTAGGTTTAAGTATTTTTAATAGGTTAGGATTAGCTTTTACACTAATTATAAATAAAATAATATTTATAAGAGTTAAATCATATGTACGTCTGAATCTGAATAATCTAAGCCTAAATGTAATTTAAAAATATTATTTTATATTTTAAATTTAAAATTAATTTATAGAATTAACTTATAAATTAGCCCATTATTTTTTAATTCTTTACATGCCAGTGGGAGATTTAATTGATAAACATTGCTCCTTTTTATCTTATAAATATTTATAAAATTTTTTTACCCACTGGCATGTAAAGAATAGTATTATACGCGGAGCGGAGCGCTGAAATGAGAGAGAATATCTACTTGTAGATAGAAAGCATACGGACAAAGCAGTTTCTATCCACCTGCATGACTGCGTCCTGCAAAAAGGTTGTGTTAGTTGGTAGGATTTCTGCAACTGCAACCAAAATCGGAACTTGGCTACGGCCAAGAAGATCCCATTCCAAATCTAAGACTGGTCGACTTTTCCCAACTCGACATTGGTGTGGGCAACATGTCTCAGCTAATAGTTAGGGATGGCTGGTATGCTAATATAATAAGAATATGAATAAATATAATAAGAAATGAAAATAAACGTTATCATTATAATTATGATTGTTGGTTAAAAAAAGTAATAATAATAATATTATTATTAGAGGTTAGTCTGTTAAAAATATTGAAAAATAAAATAAAATAATAAAATAATATTTTAATTAATTATATTTTAATATATTGATTAATTAAAATATTACAATTAATTTTAATTAATTATATTTTAATCAATTAATAAATTAATAATTATATTTTAATCAATTATATTGTAATTAATTGCATTTTAATTAATTATAACAATTAATTAATTAAAATATTCTAATTAATGAATGAATTATATTTTAATTAGTTATATTGTAATTAATCAATTAACTACAATATTTTAATTAATAAATAATTATATTTTAATTAATTAATTCTATTTTAATTAATTATAATGTAATTAATTAATTAATAATAATATTTTAATTAATAAATAAATTATATTTTAATTAATTATTACAAATATTTAAAGAACAAATAATACTCATTCTTCTAAATGAGGAGAGAAATGAGTATGAGATATTACTTAAAAATAAGTAATCAAAATATAATCTTATAATCATATTCTTTTATCAAACTTAATCTTTCACTTCATATCTATTTTTTTTTTATTCGTTAAACAAGCACACTCGTAGACTATATATAGCCTATAGGTACATAGTCGCCTGTTACCTTAAACCTGACAGGATTTTTCTTAGCCAAGGTGGAGTCATGCGATCCAACCGAGGCTATCTCAAGTACAGATCTGCTTTAGATAGTTCATCTATCTAGGTTGTATTCCTATATAAATAACGGCACCCGGTCCCCATCAAGACTTAACAAAAGCACCAACCAACTGAAGTTACTAATTTACTATCTTCCATGCACCATGCATGGATGTGAATATGTATGCTGCAATGTTCATCCTGCCACTTGACTCATGTATTAGGATATGCATGTGGATGCTGTTAAAGCATGATAAGCTTGCAGTCATTCTTCCAGCGATGAAGTCCATCTCCAAATATCCACAATACGAAAATTAAATTTCACATGTAAAGACAAAATTCTCCTTAAAACTCAAACATCGAGACTTGGCAATTACATTTTTTCTTTTCCACGAGCTATCGATGATCGGCTACATGGACGTATACAGCAATGTAATTATACACGAATAAGACCAACAGTAAAAGAAAAGAAACAACTCATTCCCTGTATGAAACCCCCAACTCTTTCTTATACCCGACAGAGCACCGAAGGTGTAATTAAATGACGAGCGTGTAGCTACATCTTCAAGGCATAATTGTCCAAAATTTTGGTACGAACTCAACAGTGATGTTAAGAATCTGGATTTGAAAAGTAAAATCTGGTTCAGTTGCGGGTGCTGCTATGGCTGCGTATTCACTCCCATTCTCATAAACTGGATCAGGATCTACCGGGCTGTTACCTCCGCGTGAGGAACAGGCGCAATCAAGAAACGACTACATACTTCTAATCATAAGCTTCATGATCCTCCCATTAAGCCTCAAAACGATTATTTACATGGCTATCGCATAACTACAATTGGATATTCAACTTCAAACCACATTGGTGCTTGAGCGAGATATCCTCTGCGCTTCTTCTAGGTCCTTTAGAAATCTGCATTTTTGTCAAACAAGCAAATATATATCCAAAGAAGTCAACAAGAAGTCACATTCAACCTGAATAATTTAATTGTTTACTAAAAAGATCTACGCACTAATCATTAGGCTGGTCTAAAAAGGAGCTCAAAAATAGTTGCATTGGTGGATATACCCATGATCTAGGGTTGAAATTTTAGAAAATACTCCACACATGCAGCCGATGGGCCAGCAAAAGCCAAGTACATTATTCATGCCAAACTTGACTAAATTAATGCATGTCTGATCCAGTTAATTCCTCAAAGTATAGATGATTTACGGAGGAAATTGGGATTTATGATTGGAACTCTACGCTAGAGCATGGCATCACACCCATGTGCAAGAGAAAGATAATCAGAGTGGTCTCAGCAAACATGCCTGCTGGAATTAACATTGATAGCAAATATTTTACCTCTTAGAATTGAGGATTACAGAACCACCAAGAATAAAACGTATCCCAGAATTATTGGCATTCTGGAGAGCAACAGAGCGTGACTCCTCATATGTTGTCCCACCAACAATGAAGATAACCACATCTAGCGGTCTGCAAAAATGTAATTTATCATAATTCGACAAAAACCCAAGAGACTGAATCCTATCAATAAATTTTGTTTACTCTCCAATTGAAATGTTACATTCAAACCATAAACAAACAAGAAATCAATCACAAAATTCTACAATATCCTAAGGTTTGGTTACAATTTCAGCCTAAATTTATAAACTCAAACTAATGGTCCTTCCATCTCATTTTAGTTTTTTCCGATTATAGAAGTAATAGTTGTCCGCTGGTTTTATATAAGCCAAACACAGGACTACAACCATTAGAACTTCATTGCTACGTCTAGCTTTGATTTTAAACACAAAAAGACTGCATCTCTGAAACAGCAGTGATGGGCAAAACAGTTTCACGCCTGTTGTGGCATGTTAAAAGTTTAATGAAGAATGAAGGAAGAAAAGGGTTGAATGAAGAAAGACTTGACGCTGAAAGGATCAAACAAATATGTAGCTCAATTATGTCCATTCAGACAAAGTACTGGAGTTAGCATGCTAAATGCATAACCCCATGGTACCTGAGCCATCCTATTCAGACAAAGTACAGAACTAAGCATGCTAAATGCATAACCCCATATTACTGGAGTAATTAATGACGCCAACTTAAAACTCTAGAACACACCAAATGCTACATGTCTAATGCTGTAAAGAACTGACACCCACAACAAACTATAGAATTACAAATGAGAATAGCCAGAATTTTCAATTTCTTATAGTACCAACCTTCCCTGCTGAAAGTGGTTTCCAATAAATGGGTAATCAACATCCCTCAATCGTCCCTTGATTATGCTTTCCATAGTTTGAAACAGGAGAGGCTGGTGCTGGGTGTATACATTCTCAACACCCTAAAGAGAAAAGTCAGAAAAGCCAGAAGTTACAAGTAAATGCCCAACAGAGATGGAGAAACAAACATAATTTTATCATCCCAACCTTCAATCCACGAGCCATGTTCCGAGCAATATTTAGAAGATCTCGATTCCCATAAAGATCCCCTGTTCGCTTATCCACACCAGCTTGCTTCAGGAGGAATTGCACAAGCTACCATTTTTGAGATGAACAATAAACAAAAACCAGTTTTTGAGATGATGTAGCCACAGCAATAGATGTAAGACATCTCAAAACAATTGTCAGATGATTGAATCTAATTGGAAGACCAAATGTTCCAAAAAAGTTACAACCAAGTGAAGACTTATCCAGTTGACATGAAATAATCAGATACAAGACCACAAGATTTGATAAGGTTAGTGCGATGAACAATGAAATCATCACCAATGACAACTTCAAATTATTGTAAACAGTGATTCCTTAAACATCATCAGTAACTGGAAAGTGTTATTAACATGTTAGGCAAGGTTCCACAACAAGAATAGCATAAGATGCAAATAAGAGCTGCAAGGAATATTAATATTAAAGAAAGGCATCAAGAAAAGCAATTAAATTGAGGGAAGGTAGATCTAATTTAACAGATTACCCCAGGCTTGTACTTAGGAGATCTAGAAGCCAGTTTGTTGAAAAGCTGCATCAATTGAACAGGGCTTTCTTTCTCATAGCGAAGAGCATACAGCATCACCAGGCGTAGACAGTCAACATCAGATATATTTTCATTGTTCAACAAATTTGTCACAGCCTGCAATAGAACAGAAGAAAAAGGTTTTGGTCATCACATGCACATTAGCAAATGTCCCCTTACGAGTTCATGCACTAGTAAGGATATGTAATGCCCACTATAAATTCATCAAATTATCTTAAAACTCATATGATGGGATGAAAGTATACAAGAGGACAGAAATAAAGACATCTGCACCTCAAAAGCAGCCCCTTGTCCACCGTTACAAGCTAACTCCTGCTCTGTTTGTGAGACTAACATGAGCTTTCTATCTTCAACAATCTTGCTCATTTCTGTTACGAGTGTAACATGCTTTGAAACATTGCCATGCATCTTCCTATACTCTGGGTAGTTCTCAACGAATTTTGCCATGTCTTCTGGAAAAGCTCACAGTATTGTACTGTTTAAAAATGGGCAAACTATCTCAAAAGAGTAACATATTCCACATTCAATGATATAAGATACTAACCAATTGTTTGGATGTTTTGATTACTTTTAGCAATTTGCTGAAAGTCATCCACCATTCGCTTTATATTCATTCCAATATCTCCAAAATTCTCATACATGTTGCCTTTGAAAAAGGCATCTTGCTCTGATGAAAGTACAA
This sequence comes from Erythroxylum suave, assembly GCA_027563595.1. Taxonomy (NCBI): domain Eukaryota; kingdom Viridiplantae; phylum Streptophyta; class Magnoliopsida; order Malpighiales; family Erythroxylaceae; genus Erythroxylum; species Erythroxylum suave. The sequence goes on along the minus strand of JAOSBN010000002.1, from coordinate 8,624,982 downwards.
CCTCCTGTAAGTACACAAGGCAAAAATAAGTACCAAATGTGTAACTTCTTTCAGGTATCTGCAAAACAAGAAGGAAACAACTAACTTGTTGATCTTTCCCAAATTTACCAATGCTTCTCAAATCTACTTTGTTGTCCTGAATACCTATCAATTCATGAACCATGGCCTACAGATCAAAGGAACATAATCATGAAGCAGACCATCAGTGTAGTGTAAAGGTAAAATAGAAGTAATACCTCGAGTATTAACATAATAAAGCTCAGGTGTAATAGTCATAAAAGCACACCTGATACGTCCACTGATTCAGTAAAGGTGTCACAGGATCATCCCTCCGATCAAGGATAAGCAACAAAGGAGAAATTTCAGTTCTCCTGAAATCAAAAAGGCCACTCTCCTGCTGGTACATCAGCTTCTGTCACACCCAAAAAATTAATGAAACAAGAAATCAATTTCTATCAGAGTAGAAATATGGGACACATATAGTACCTTCAATTGGCAGAGATAAAAAAACATAATGATTATATAAATCAGTCATTTATGTAGAATAGGTTTTTCATGCATAATTATCCTCTGCCAGATTCTAAAATACGACAAATATGAAAGCATATAGCTTCAAACTTAGCAGCTGGTTTCTGTTCCAAACATAATTATGTCTATGGAATGGTACAGTTTAAACCATTACTCACAGCTGTTTCCTGTGCTATCCTTTTTGCAGTATCAGAGGTCCTTTGATACCGAATAACAGGTCTTCGTTTCAATGCTAGGAAAACTGCTGCTATACCATCAACAACTCTATCACAGAAGTGCTGTAAACCTGAGGGATCTACAGCTGCTGGTAGCATATATACATGATTTGAAGGAATGTTTAATGTGAAATGATAAGGGTCAACTGCAACAAAGTCTGCATAAAATTCCTGCAGGATCAATTTAGCAATAATATAAAAGGTCAATTCCAATCCGATGTAGGAATAGGTAGACAATTAAAAAATATAGAAGCAACAAAAAGAAAGAAAGTTTTATAAATGTTGCTTTAGTAGAGAATAGATGCAAAATGACTACAAATATCCATCTATGTTGAATATAATGGACCTTTATACATTTCCAAATGGAATTTGTACCCAAACGCAATTTTCCTCGGCTTAGCACAAGTGAAAACATGCCTTCTTTTATTTAATTGCATCTCTTGCTACACTGTATGTAGAACAATTTATTGTGCATGAAAACATTTGCATAAGAAACATTGTCATACAAGGTCCTATCTTTCTGCATGCAATTCAAATGTTGCTAAGATGGATAAATCCACGGCAGTGCAATTTTGATTGAAATCATATTGGATGTTTCTGAGCTAGAACCAGACTGTAGGTACGTGTCATTGTGTCTCCTTTGATTGCCAGAGGTTGCTTTCCTCTTCAGTCAGTTTGTGAAACAAAAATGGCCTCCTTTAATAACGATAAAGGACAATTTTCAAGCTCCCTTCAGTTTACTGAAAGTGTTGGTAAACGATGAGTTTACCTGAACTTGCTGGACAACTTCCTGCTCGTCAGAATCTGCCAGAATATGAATCTGCGTATCCTTCAACATATTGGAGAAAACTACAAAGCCAGCATAAAAATGAACGTGAGTGAACAATATGAATCAGACAGTCAAATTAATAAATCTTGCAAGTTAAGGCCAAAACAAATATATAATATATGAACTCACATAGGTGATACTCTCCGAATCTAGGACTAGCAAGCTGACGCCGTAACTGCTGAATGTTCTCCGAAGTGGGACGGATGAAGTATACTGCTTTGAGATGTGACATTGATTCTCTGGACTTGGAAATTGAATCCAGCAATTCAACCAGAAACACTTCCTTTTGGAGAAGCTCTGACTGCGAATAGGCCACACTCACAATACTGACCTGGAAATCACCAACATAAAAAGATCAATATGAATAATTTCATAATCCTAAACTTTCTAATTACAAAAAACCCAAACGACGTGCTTAATTACATTACTTCACCTCCGTCTCAACACTTAAGGTAATATATGCTAAGCGCTCATTTAATTCAACAGATGGAACCAGAATCATACAGTTAGTAAAGAGAAGGAGAAAGTAAAGAAAAATCTCGCATAATTAAAGATAGGGGATTTCACCGTTTGGGAATCGAGAATTAGAACCTTCATGCCGGAGATGTCTTGCAACATCCGATTTATGTAATCACGTGCGGCCGATACCACCACCATTTTTTTTTGTCTCTGTCTGTAGGATCAAGCCACCGACCCAGATTGACCGTCACAGGAGAAGAGAAATCTCTGTTCTTCTTGCAGGTATGGAGGAGTATGGATAGTTTCGGCCTAGGGAGCGAAGAAACTCGGATCGGAGCAACAAAGAAGAAAGGAGAAAGGTCGAAACGCTCCGTTTCGTGGTTCCTTCAACTTTGGGATTTTGATTTCTTTTTTCTTAAACAGAAAAAACCTAACATCAATGCCTCTACAGGTTTTGTTATAAGATTGACTTTATGTTTTGTGTGTGAGCTTTGTCCCCGATTCAGTACCCAAACTTTAAAATTCATTACTTGGGTATTCAAATAATTTAAAAATTGCCATGATCCATGTGAATTGTACGAATTTCTAAAAAAAAATCCCTAGCCATTAAAATTTATTCCATTCTTAAAATTCTTTTTAACCACTAAAAGGAATAAAGAAAGACTAAAAACCAAAAAACACTAATTTTTTTTTATCCCTAATTCTAATTTTTACTGAAATAATTAGCAATTGAAGGGAGAAAGAGAAATTAGCAGGCGAAAAGGTGAACAATCCTTAAATTCGGTCTCTTCCTTGCGTTAGGTACAAAGTTATTGGTTATGCATTATCTTTTTTTTTCTTACAAGTGAAGCTATTCATTTTCAAAGCAGCAATTTTCTGGAAGCCAATCCAATCTCTATAGCGACAGAAGGAAAACATATAACAACGTACAAGAGGGTACAATCAAGATGAGTTATAAAGAAAAAAGTATTTTTGTACAAAATTAATATTTTTCTGGATTTATCTGGAAATAGATAATTCAGTTTGGCTTTGTATTTTGGATTTAGATCTGCATATTATAATGTTTGTAAGAAAAAAAAACATAGTTTCATTTGATTCCTTATGATTTATTTATGTTTATGTAATTACTTTATGTACCAAATTTGATGTTGTGATCCTTTAGAAAATAAGGTTAATAAAAATTATAAATGACCTTTAAACATTCATTTTGTCATTTTTATTACGTTTTGTATATTTAAGGTGATATAAAAAATATAAAGTTTATTTACTAGGGAAAAAATAGTCAGTCACACTTTATCTTATGCACATGTGTTATAATAATTGTTCCTTTAACTTTATTGCAATCCTCAAGGAATAATTGTGGTTATTTCATAAGTGTGCTTGTTGTATATCATATAACTATTGCAAAGAGAACTTTTGCTCTACTTTTCTTATTCATAAAACCTAAATATATACAATTTGTTTTATCGGTCAAAAAAATATTATCCTAAGATTATGTTATGAACAAGGAGAGAATAAGCTAGTTAAATATACTATATACAACAAAATATATAGAAGAGACATGTATGATATGTACAGCTATATGTAGAGCTAACTAATACTACCCCACAAACTGGATGTCCAACTTATGGTATACTACGGAAAAATGATCTTTGCTTAAGGATTTGGTAAGAATATTGATAACTTGACCATGAGTTGAGACAGGAAGTAGTTAAATGATCTTTTGTTGAAGTTTCTCACGAATGATGTGGCCATCTATTTCAATGTGTGTTGTTCGTTTGTGGAATATAGGGTTGGTAGCGATGTGATAAGCAGCTTGGTTATCACAACAAAGAATAGTACGAGTAAGGGAAGTAAGACCAAGATCTTGAAGCAACGTGTTAAGCTATACAATTTCACAAGTTGTCATTGTCATAGAGTGATATTCAACTTTAACAGAGGAGTAAGAAACATTGGATTATTTTTTACTCCTCCATGAGATAGGACTAGGCCCAAGAAAAATGCAAAAACTATAGTAAAATGCCTCGTCATCTAAAAACTAACCTAATCCTAATTGCTATAAGTTGATAGTTGTAATGAAAATTTTGATGATAATAAAATCCCTTAGACTGGGCTTTTCTTCAGTTATCACAACAATCGATGAGTATCATCAAGGTGAGGTTTACAATGTTAGTGAATGAATTGACTCAGAATATTAATAGTGAAAGTGATGTCTAGTTGTGTAATAGTGAGATAATGAGTCGACCCATAAGTCGTTGATAGAGAGAAGGATTTGAAAACAAGTCACCATTGTTATTATCAAGTTCAAGAAGTTGTTCTATAAAAGTTTCAACTATGCAGGAACTAGTAAGACCAGAGTCATGAAATAGGTCTAGCACATAAGTCGTTGATAGAGAGAAGGATTTGAAAACAAGTCACCATTGTTATTATCAAGTTCAAGAAGTTGTTCTATAAAAGTTTCAACTATGCAGGAACTAGTAAGACCAGAGTCATGAAATAGGTCTAGCACATATTTTTGTTGGCTTAAATAAATTCCTTAGGGTGAGCGGGCAACTTCAATGCCAAAAAAGTAATTTAGAGGTTCTAAATCTTTGACATAGAACTAGCTAAAAAGAAAATTCTTAACATTAGAAATAGTATTATAATGATTATCTACAATCATAATATCATCAATATAGACTAAAATCAAAACACATAAATAACCATTTTGTAAGATAAAAAGGAAATGATCAACATGAGATTGACTAAAACCGGTAGACAATAATGTAGAAGAGAATTTTGCAAACCAATTGCGAGATGCCACTTTAAGTCATAGAGGGATTTGTTGAGTTTACAAACTAGATCTTTCTCCCTTTTTCGAGGATGGGCAAATGGTAAGAGCATATAGACATACTCATGTAAATCACCATGTAAAAAGGCATTTTGTACATCAAACTAGTGCAATGGCCAATTCTTGATGGCGACAATGATTACTAATTTGGCGACATGTGCAAAAGTTTCATGATAATCGATAACATCAATTTGTGTGTATCCTTTTGCAACAAAATGCACTTTATAGTGTTCAATACTTCCATCAGAATGTTGCTTTATCTTGTAAAACTATTTGCAACTGATGGGTTTTTAATAAGATGGTAAGGGAACAAGAGACCAAGTGTTAACATCTTTTAGCGCATCAAGTTTAATTTCCATTGCATTCTACCATTCAAGAACATGCATAGCTTGTGAAAAAGTGGTAGGTTCTACAACAGAAGATAGAGACATGAAAAATGAACAATGCTCATTAGAGAATTTGTCATAAGAGAAAAAATTGTGTAAAGGAAATATTCTACACATGGATGAAGATTTTTGAACATTATAACAATTGTAGTATTTAAATTGATTATTGGGTTAGTTTCTTGGGAGTAAAGACGTAAAGAAGGACCTATATGGTTTGTTTCAAAAGTAGGGGCATCGATGTGAGGTATGTTTTTGGGTATTGTTATGAAGGCAATAAGAGTATGGTCTTGAGGTGATGTTTTGGATGTGGTTGCTTGGTTATTATTAATGGGTATACTAAGATCATAAATGGGTTTTGGCAATGGTAAAGGTTATATTGTAGATAAGAAATTGCTAACTTCCAAGAATTTGCAAGGAAAATTTCATGAAAGATGACATCACAATTAACAAAAATCTTTTTAGTTTCAACATAAAAAAATTTTGTAGCCTTTTTGAGAAAAAGGATATCCAATAAATATGTCAGGGTGAGCATGTTTATCAAATTTATGTTGGGTATGAGTATTATATCCAAAACATAAACAATATATAGGCAATTTGTTAAATAATAATTCGAAAGTAGTTTTACCATTATGCACCATAGGTAGAGTTCGATTGATTAAATAAGTTGCAGTAATGATGCATTTACCCAAAATTTTAAAGGTAAATTTACTTTGAAAACAAAATGCACGAGCAACATTGAGTAAATGATGATGTTTACGCCCAATTACATCATTTTGCTGAGGTGTAGAAGTACATCTATGCTAATGTATAACACCAATAAAAGCAAGAAAAAATTTCATTACTAATAAGATTGAAAAAATTTTAACTGTTATCAGTTTGAATTTGTTTAATAGAAACATTGAATTGATTGTTAATTATAGTGAAAAAAATTAATGTAAAAGCAAGTATGATATTTTTATCACATTAAATATACCTATTTAATGCGAGAATAATCATCCACAATGGTTAAGAAATAATGTAAATGAATAATAGATGGAGTATTGTATATTCCCCAAACATCAACATGAATAAAATCAAAAAAAGCAATAAATTTAGCCATACTATGATTAAATGGTAAACGAATGTGTTTGACTAAAGGACATATAGTGCAAGAAAAATTATTAGAAAATGAAATGTTATAGTCTAATTTAAAAATTTTTGATGAAATATTTTTACTTGGATGACTAAGTCGCCAATGCCATAAGATCCATATCATGAGAATTTGAGGCAAAAGGGGTGAAAATGGTAGGTTTGTTGTTAAATTTAAAAAAAGGAATGTATAAAATATCTTTTAATGTTATGTCCTTGGTGAGCTTACACGATCCAATTTGAGATATAAAAACATTATCACCATTTGGTAGTTTTATCGGTGGACCATTATGAGAATTTGTAGTATTTAAACAATTTAAATCATAAGTCATATTGTCTATGTAACTAGCATTTAAAACCTAATTACTAATAGTTTGAAAGGAAATGTTTAAAACCATACCTAGGGAATGTTTAAAACCATACTTGCAAAGTTGAATAAAGGATTAGAGTTGCTTAGTTGAATTTGAGCAAGTAGTTCTTGAAACTGTTCTTGAGTTAATAGTAGGGCTACTAAATTATTTTCAATGTTATCAACAATGATAGCAATTAGTTTATTAGCAATGTCACGTTTAGTTGAAGCTCCATCTTGTTAATAGTTTGGGCTTCTAGGCTTCTTTTGATATTATGATTTAGAGTAACCTTTAAGTCCATAGTAATCACAATGATATTACATCTTATCTTGATGATAATTTGGATTTTCAAGCTACTTTTGGCATCTTGATTATGAATTCCCATCAAGTCCCTAATAAACACAATGATATTTTGGCATGCTGCATGTTTTGCTTTACTAATTGTGGAAGGTAGCTAAAGTAGATTGTTGTTAATGATTGACTAAATTTGTTGTGAAAACATATCACTGTCTTTCTTTATACATAAAAGAGAATAAGCTTTGGAAAAGTTAGGTAGTGGATTCATTAGGAGTATTTAACTCCTAAAAACATTATAAGATTCACTTAGACCCATAAGAAATTGAATTAAATGATCTCTTTATTGGAGATAATTAATTTCATGTATGTAGCCACAAGTTTAAGACAGATAATTGTTATAAGTGGAGAGTTCATCCTATAAACCCTTAAGATTGGAGTTGTATGCAGTGGTGGAATCATTCTTTTGCATATAATTGGCTATGGTTCTTTGTATTTTAAAGATTCGTGGAGCATTTTCTTGTGAAAATCTTTCATGGAGATTAATCCAAACTTTTTGGGTAGTTTTCATGTAGTGACGCAATTAGATATTTCTCTTATTACAGTAGTGAGAATCCATAAAAGTACTATGTTGTGGCAGCAATTCCAATAAGAAAAGAGGCGAGAGTTGACAGATGGTTTGCTAATTTTTCCATTTACAAACCAAAGTTTATTCTTTACTTCTAAAGCCATGGTGATTGCTTCACACTAGTGGGATAATTATCTCCATTCAATTGTTCAAAGCTCCTAGATTGTCGAGTGATGTATTTAGTATGGTGAGAGGGATTAAGTTTGTAATAATATATGTATTATAGGTAACATCATTACTAACAGAAGATGTATAGTTTTGTGAATTGTTTATGGTTGAGATAGGGAAAGAATACGACTAATGCTTTGATACTATATTACAATGGGAAAATTTTCTTTACCTTTCTCATTCTTAAAACCAAAATATATACAACTTGTTATAAAGGTCAAAAAAATTTTGGCCTAAGATTATGATATGAACAAGAAAGAATGAGCTAGTCAAATATACTATATACAATAAAATATATGCAAGAGATATGTAAGATATATATAAATATATGCACATCTAACTAATATAAAGGTAGTATTCAAACAATCTTTATGGGGATTGATCGGCGCATCGTAATCCTAGTCAAAATAAAATAACTAAACTACTACTATATTAGTGGTGAGTCTAGGTTGATCCCATAGAAAGTGTTTGGTTAGCTTATAAAATGAAATTACTTAATGTTTAGGTAATGTGAGGTTTTGGATTTAACAAGAAAATAAAATAAAATAAATCAAATGAAAACAAGTTAAAGAATACATGGAAAAAATGATAAAATCGAAGAATTCGATAAGGATCCGATTTTTTGGTTCAATCTCGGCCTACACCCTAATTAAGCATAATTCATCGATTGGTTGTTCTTTTATCTCTCTTCGCAATTATCGGTTGTAGATTAGCAACAAGCTCTATTAATCCTAATTTTTCCTTAGAGCCTAGTTAACCCTAACTATCGGGAAACCTAAAATAAGCTCTCTAAATTTATCTGGACAACTGCATTACAAGTAAGAAAAATAAGCCAATCTAGGCAACAATCACACAAGCTCAGATTATTTAACATATTTTATGTTATCTTTAATGATTCAGAGCTATTAGTTGCTACACATGAACTGAGAATACAACGATTATGTAGTATGTTAAATTCTAGCAATGCGTTTTCATGAAAAATGATTCAATAGAGCATTAAAATAATCTTCATTCAAATACCCAATCAATTCATACAAGATAGCATAATCAATTTCTAACGAGAGAAAGAAACAACAAAACAATAAAAGAATACTTAACTCAGGTCGTCGATGTCGATGTCGCCTCCGAACTAGCGTTAAGAACTTAGCCTTCCATGAGTCTCCTAAGAAAATGCTTTAGCCCCATCAAAATTACCACTAACTGAAACCCTTTTGATTCTTCACTCATTGCCGCAAACTCTCTTCCTAACTACTATTTACTGCACTATTCTATGATGTGACAAATCAATAACTTTGGACCACCTACACTATTCACGCAACTTTTATTATTTTTTTCTCTGCCACCCAGCCCTACTCTTCCCTATTTCTCTATTGTTATTCTAGCTATGCTACTGTGTATTGATGGGACGCATACTATTCATTACTCTTTCAAAACCCTCCAGCCAAATTAACAGGTTATGGAAACTTCTGTGTTTCCGTAGTACGTCTGCATGAAACGCAAACGTTGCCTATGTTTCCATAAGAAGTCTGTGTGAAATGTAGACATGGTCTACATTTTGTAGACGTTTGCTCCTTGCCTCCAGCTGCTATGCATCATCATTTCTGCTTGTTATTTGCTACTCCTTCCTTGGTCTAATGTTCTCCTAGCATTGCCATTTTGCTCATTCATCTGTTGTCGTTTTGCACTGATGGCTATCCACTTACTGCAACATTTTACTCTTGTTATTTCTTCATTTTTCCAATAATAACTTCTAATTTTCTTCTTCTTGCTCCATGAAGACAAGTGAAAATTAATCTTTGGAAAACGACTCAAATATAATGTTTTAGACTCACTTTAATTTCTTTGCTTCCAAATTGTACCTAAAATCATATATAAATTAAAGTAAGTATCTTAAACATTTTTTATCATTAATCGCTAAGTGCAAATGATTAAATGTATCAAAAATTAAACATATATCAATTTTTCCCACACTTAGCTTTTGACCGTCCTCGGGCAAAACATCCAAACTAAGCTCAAAGACTCGAAACATTTACTTAATTCCCATATTTTCTAAGACTATATTATCATAACCAAAGATGAATGACTTTCAAAAATCATAACAAGAAATAAAAAATTTAAGCTTTTACTCATGATCAATCAACATTCAATATCTTTAAAAATTGAGCAATCTAATGGTAGACTCAGAAAATGTGTTTAACTACCACATATCAACCGGTACACCCAACACTATTTATGATCATGACAATCCACAACTTTGCATAGTATTTCATTTCTCCACCACTAAAATTCACATGAAAAATCATAAATCAAAGGACTTTTCAAGGTTGTAATGTGGGCGAAGGTAAGGTGAGATGTATTTGGGTCAAGTAACATAAAGCCAGCAAAGCTAGTGAAACAAAGCAACACTCATCAAAAATTGGGTACCGTCAGCTATGAAAAATGCAACATTTATATTTCACAACTCAATTCAGCTCTCACACACCAACCACATGAAACATATACCAATTTGAAGGAATCCTCATATAATTTATGCCAACAATACATTGAAACCACAAAAGTGAACCTTCCAAGCCAACCTCATATTCAGCATACTTAAATATCACATTCATTACAAATCTAGGAAGATGCATCAATCATGAATAACTTTGCAAACTCATATGTACTTCTGCCTTGATAAATTTATTTAAACGTATATTTTTTCATTCTTTTTCTTTTTCTTTTTCATTTTCTTTTCTTTTACTTTTCTCTTTTCTTTTTTTAACATTGAATAAACTACATTAACATGGGAATTTCAATGATAAGACATAACAAAACATTCCAACATTAGCTAACCCACAAATATGTACACCCTTACACTTAGAATTTTGTATATCTACAAACTCAATAATCACAAATGTTCCACTAAATTTTGGCTTGGTTAGGACATTTGGGTAAGTATAAAGCATGTAATGTGGTTAGTATACAAAGAAAAGTATAAAGCTCAAAGGGGTTTATCAAGAGAAAAATCATGTCAACAGGATAGGTTATTGGGCTAATGTAGTTTATGAAAAAATAAAGAATGCCTAATCATTTCTATGTTAATGTATATGATAAAACTGTGGTCTCGAATAGAAACTCAAAGCAAAATCGGGATGTACATGTTATAAAGGTCACACATTATCAAAAGACAATAAGAGTTAAAATCTCACCAGCTTTGTCTACCATTAGTCATTACTCTTCTAAAGATAATGCATATCTACCAATCACAAGAGTAAAAGTAAATGCTTAAGTTGCTACGAAATTTTCTAGTCAATTCATTCTCTACTCATGACTAAACAATCCTAGAAGCAATAGAAAACGACCAAATGTTTTTTTGTTTGTTTTATTCTTTCTCTCATTTTGATTGAAAAGTTAAAAACAAGCAAAAATAAACCAACAAAGAAACACATATACATAACAAATAAATGCGAAGATTTAAAAGCAAAGGAATTTACTTCCCTTAGGTTGCCTCTTAAGAAGTGCCTTTGTTTAGGGTCGCTGGGTTGACTCCATACTTTCCTCATATGACAAAATTGTGATTTTCAAGTGTCACATGCAGCTTCTCCACGGGAGGTTCTTCTAGATAGGGCCTTGGTTGATAATTGTTCACCTCTAGCATCTTCCCTATCTTTAGATTCTTCATCTCTACTAAGTCCTCGATCTTTTGAAATAATTCGAATGACTCTTCACCTTTTCTTCTTTATTTAATTCTTTCAACCTGCTAAATAAAGGTGAAGGGTCAGTCTCGAATATAATTGAGGACTCAATACTTACCTTCGAGCTATATGGTGTATCATATTCTGCTTCATGCTCCTTCTTAACTTCTTTTTCTTCGCAAGTAATTCCTTGAGTACTACACTCAAGATTCTCAAGCTCCTCTTCACTCTGTAAGGTTTCCGCGCCAATATCCATCGAGTACTCCTCTGATTGATATGGTTTCATCTCTTTGCTTTGTGATGCTAGGCAGTTGATAGCTTCCATCAATTGATCCGCTGGCTTGTCAAGTTCTGGATTCTAGAACATGTTTCCTATTGGAATTGCAAAGTGTTAGCAACATACACATTAGCTAATTCTTCCAACGATGTACCTGAGTCTTGATAGGAAGCTTTTAGTATGTACGGAAATTGTTGAGCTTCCTGCAAACTATTATAAAAGTAATTCGGTTGATTATCCCATCCATAACAAAAATTTAATTGATTAGTCCAAACATTGTTATAGGATTAAGAATATCAATTAAAGAAAAATTTACTTCCATCCATATCGAATTTTTTTTAATCACAAGCACGAAACATAAAAAAAATCAAAAGATCACGAAATAACTGAAAAGAAATCAATTGCAAGCAAATATAAAAAACACCAATTAACATCACAAACAAAAACTAAACACCACACTCCCCAGCAACAGTGCCAATATTGACCGGTGCGTCGTAACGCTAGTTAAAATAAAATAACTAGACTACTACTATAACAGTGGTGAGTCTAGGTTGATCTCACAGGGAGTGTTCGGTTAACTTATGAAATGAAATTAATTGATTTTAGGTAATTGATTTTAGGTAATGAGGGGTTTTGGATTTAAGAAGAAAATAAAATAAAATAAACCTAATGAAAACAAATTAAAGAAAACATGCAAAAAAATGATAAAATTGGGGAATTCGGTAGAGATTTGATTATTTGATTTAATCTCGGCCTACACCCTAATTAAGCATAATTCATTGATTTGTCATTCTTTTTATCTCTTTTAGCAATTATCGATCGTAGGTTAACAACAAGCTCTGTTAATCTCGATTTTTCCTTAGATCCTAGTCAATTACGAAGCACTCATTAATTAACTCTAGCTATCGAGAAACTTAAAATAAGCTCTTTAAGTTTATCCGAACAACCACATCATGAATGAGAAAAATAGACCAATCTAGGCAATAATCACAAAAGCTTGGATTATTTAACCTATATTATGTTATCTCTAATGATTTAGAACAATTAGTTGCTATATATGAATCAGGAATACAACGATTATGTATTGCATTAAATTCTAGCAATGGGTTTTCATAAAAAATTATTCAATAGAGCATTAAAATCATCTACATTCAAATACCTAATCAATTCATACAAGATAACATAACCAATTTCTAATGAGAGAAAGAAACAACAAAATAATAAAAAAATACTTGCGTAAGGAACTTAACCTTCTATGGGTCTCCTAAGAAAATGTTTTAGCCCGATCAAAATTACCCCCAACAGAAACCCCTTCAGTTCTTCACTCATTAGTGCAAACTCTCTCCCTAACTACTATTTATTGCTCTATTCTATGATGTGACACATTAATAAGCTTGGACCACCTACACTGTTCATTTCTTCTCTACCACCCAGCCCTACTCTTCCCTATTTCTCTATCGCCACTCAAGCTACGCTACTGTGGATTGATGGGATGAATAAATGAAGATGGCAATGCATACTGTTTATTGCTCTTTCAAAACCCTCTAGCCAAATTAACAGGTTATGGAAATGTATGCGTTTCCGCAGTACGTCCATGTAAATTCCACAAGAAGTCTACGTGAAATTTAGATGTTCGTAGACATTTGCTCCTTGCCTCCAGCTACTACACGTCATTGTTTCTGTTTGTTATTTGCTACTTCTTTCTTAGTCTATCATTCTCCTAGCACTACCGTTTTACCCTTTCATCTGCTGTTGTTTTGCATTATTGGCTATCCACCTATTGCAACATTTTACTCTTGTTATTTTTTTCATTTTCCAACAATCACTTTTAATTCTTCTTCTTGTATCTTAAATTTCTTCTTCTTGTTTCATGAAGACAAGTGAAAATTAATCTTCGAAAAATGGTCCAAATGTAGTGCTTTCGACTCACTTAATTTCTTTGCCTCCAAATTGTACCTAAAATCATATATGAAGTGAGTATCTTAAGCATTTTTGTATCATTAATCGCTAAATGTAAATGATTAAATGTACCAACAATTAACCACATATTAGGGGCATCCTAAAGCATTGAAAATTGAGTGACTAATACAAATCAATGTTTAACATGTGATGAATTTTTTGTCATTATTCATTTGATTTGTAGGGTTAACATGGAACAATATTTATTACAAGTAATAAAAAAGATAAGAAATATTGTTTATAAATTAATAGTGGGTGTGGGTTTGCATATTAATTAGAAAGAGTATTCAATTAGACATAAATGAAGTAGATAAAGAATTGTGTGAAGGAAGTGGAAATGCGGAAAATAAATTGAATAAAGGTTCTCATAACGTTGAAATTGTTAAATAAATTGAAGAATGGTTAAAGTTGTTAAAGAATATGGAGTTGTTCAAGTTATTGAAGAATATAGGATTGTTTAAAATACTTTTGTAACTAGGGATGTTGATATTAGTGTAGATATTACGGAGTTTCATGTTACTGAAGAAGTTAGGACTGTAGGAGAAGTTTTGATAGCAAATGAATTGGTATATAAAAATGCTAAAGTTGTAGTAGCAAATTAAGAGGAAGTTTAACATGAAAATAATAAAAAGTTCATCATTATGGTTTTCTTTTAAGCATTGAGGATAAAAAGTTGGTCAATGCAAGAAATAGCTATATTTATCCTTTATTTAATTATGTAGCTACAAAAGTGAGGGAGAGAAAGAAACGACCTGTGTAGAAAAAAGATAATAATGATAGAGATGCGTATGAGGGTGAAGAGATTGATTATGTTAATAATAATAACAATATCAATTATACATGAAGTGAGTACAATGCAAGTGAAGAGGAAGAGGATAACTATTTAAAGTTGATAAGTTCCTAATATAGATATGATGCAATAATAGAGAGGCAAAAGTCTAGTCTTGGCATGCATTTTGATAATGTAAGTAGGAATCAAATTTCTGTTTGGGTCTTGTTCAGTCTGGTATGAAGTCAACAAGTTCGATCTGAGTTGATTGGACTTTGAGTTGTATTTCAATTTTTAAAATTTTTGAACTTTAGACCAAGCTCAACCAAAAATTCAAGCGTAAATTGGTCTTTTTAAAATTTTAAATTAAAAAAAGTTCCAATCGCAGTTCGAGTCATTTAAACCCAATCAAGTTCGGGCTCTAACTGTGAGTCTCAGGCCTATTATAGCTCGATTAATTATATTTTGCCTTATGTTTTCTAGGCCTAGTTCAACCCATGCCAATCCTAAATGTAAGGGAGGTATAAAAAAAAATTGTCACTACGTACTCAATAGTTGAGAGGAAGAATATTGAGTTTTTAAGAAATTATAGAGAGAAAATAAGGTTAACTTGTGATAGACCAGGTTGCCTATGGTTAGTTTATTCTTTCATAAATAGGATTTGTAGTAGTTTTATTGTGAAAACATTCCATCTTTGTATCGCACCCATAACTATTCCTTATATGTTTAAAGTGAGGAACTTGACCACCGAGTATTTAGCCTTCAAACATTCAATAAAGATGACATAAAATAAATCTATAAAGACTGTTTTCATCCAACAAAATATCAAGAATCAACTAAATTTGTATGTTTCATAGATCAAGTGCTAATAGGCTAAGAAATTGGTGATAAACAAAAGATATAACAAAGCAATGGATGAATATGCCAAATTATTAGATTGTGATGTTGAGATTTTGAGACCTAACCCAAGATTTATATAAAAAATGTCTATTTCTAAGATTGAAACAGATGAGACTTCATATTTTAATAGATTGTACATTGTATTTGATTATTGCAAAAGAAGTTTCACAGCTGGATGTAGAAGAGTAATTGGATTAGATGATTGGTTTTCGAAAGACATATGTAAAAGGATATATTGTCAACATCTTCAAATGCTATATATATATAACAATGGGGTCATAATGCAAAGATATATTAAGATGATTTCTCTAATTATTAAGTAATAATTTACAATTGTTTGCCAGTGGTGGTTATACAAGTATTAATTATCAAAAAAAGGTAACAAAATGTTATATGACATATTATGAATTCGTTTAACTATGTAAGGTGATTTAATTATGACAATGAATATGTACAATTTTGTAGGGATTAATTTACGTTACCTAATAGGTACTTCCTAAAGTAAAGTACAAGTTTTTCATGCCTAACATTTATTTTGCAATTTGAGGAAGAATTATAGAGGTACAAAACTTCAAAGAAAATTTTAGGCATGTGTTAAATTAACAAATCAACAAAATTATGAAAAGAAAATGATTATGCTAAAGGAATTGAAGGACCAAACATATGATGATTTGGACAATATATATAAAGAATTTTGGTATAGAGCATTTCTCAAGATTGAATTTCATTATGATATCAGTGGCAATAATTTATATGAGGCTTTTCATATTTAATCAATCTATATTTAAATCTATAGTTTCTATATTGGAGGGAGTTATATTGTTGGTTATGAATAGGTTTTGTGTCAGTAACGACCTTACAACTAAAACAAGGATTTGGTAATGACAATGCGTGTCGAGTGCACTGATGACAGCTCATGTGGAGTGCATTGCAAAATTTACCTAACTCTGCACACTAAAATTTGTAGTTATGGTAAGTCAGGATCAAATCCACAGGGAATGTTTGGTTAATTTCCGTAACAAAATTAATTGGTGCAAGGAAAATAAAAAAAGGGATTTTTTAGACTTTTAGCAATTTAAAAAATAAAATAAAAACAAACTATTGAAAACCAATTAAAACAAGTGATTGAAAATGATTAAACAATCGAATATATGTAAGGTCCAGTTCTAGGTTCAATCTCGGCCTAAACACGATCAAGAATATTTCATCATCTTAACAACTCTATAACTCTCGTCGAAATATGGATCTAAGACTAATAGAATGCTCTACTAATCTCGATTTTCCCTTAGGTTTTGTTTAATCAAGATACGATCATTAATCAAACCTAACTACAGAATAACCTAGGATACAATTTATAGATTTAATTTGGCAGCCGCATTACGATGTGAAAAATGATCAATATAAGTGGTAATCTCACACGTTCGGGATATAAAACCTAAATTATATTGTTCCTAATGATACGGGATCATTAGATGCTACTAAAAAATATCAAAAGTAACAATTAAGGATAACATTCAATGTTTTAGCAATAGGTGTTGGAACCCGTTGTCGAAATCCAACTACTTAAACCTAAACTGTCATAACTTGTTGCTCTTAACTCCGATTTGGACAATTCATACCTTCCCG
>JAOSBN010000002.1:8593509-8607862 GCA_027563595.1 Erythroxylum suave | reverse complement strand
CTAGCTTCTAAAGTGATCTAATAGAATTCTACTACTGTTATTTTGGGGATAAGAATGGCTCAAAAGTCTGGTCAGCTAATACCTATGAAGTCTACATAGATGTCTTTTGTACCATGTCATGACACATTGTCTTTAGTGTGTAATTTTAACAATGTATGATGTACTGGGATTGAGTTCAAAACTATTATGTATGGTCTACTTGAATTTGGAATGTCAATGACATATATGACTTATTATGATGTGAAGGAAATAAGAATTTGGAAAGCTTAAGCTATAGTGATGCCTCAAACTGTATTAATGTGATTGTTCTAATGTACCATTTCTTTAAAGTATATTCTCGACTATCTATGGATATGATCGAACATATGCACTATGGGTATTGTAAGTTACTGTAATCCTAGTTATCTTCGGTACTACTTAGACTAGACTCACCCATTTACTATATGAAATTGGATAGATTATATCAACATTAAACAACTTCAAGATTTCTGTCTTTATTACTTCCATCATCATAACATTCAATCTTCTTTGAGATTCCCTTAATGGTTTGGATCCTTCTTCCAAAAGAATTCGATGCAAACATATTGGATGCAAACATATTGGAGGGCTAATACCCTTAATATCAGCTATGGTCCACCTTATAGTTGTTAAGTGGTCATTAAGCACTCGAATAAGTTTTTCCTCTTGAAGCTTGGTTAAGTTCCTTGCAATGATTACCAAAAGTGTTTCTTCTTTTCCCAAAAATACATATTTTAAGTTCTTCGATAATTGCTTCATTTCAACTATAGTTGCCTGCATAACAAAAGGTAAAGATTTTGCATTAGATATTAGCATTTTAGTATTTGGAAGTGCATACCTTTTTGGTATTGGTTGCAATGATTGCAGTCTTAACACAGTTTCTTCCATTTCATCTAGAATGAACAAGTTAGAATTTTGCAAAGTGTTTTCCTATAAACTTATACAGAGAATGAAGTCTAACTCATCTTTAGCATCCACACCAAAAACTTCTTGATACAAACAATCAATGACATCAATTGATAAAATGGAATAAACATCACTAGGGTTCCTCATAGCTTCAAAAATATTAAAGCGGACAATTTCATAATCAATGTTCCTGCATTCACACCAACCTTTTTCTTTGATGTCTTCAAATATGGTTAGCTCAGAAGGATTGGTGCAAAATTAGATAATCCATGTTTAACATATAAAAGTAAGATGGGAAAACCAATTTGTTAATCTACACTAAAACATCCTCTATAACCCTTTCTGAATAAGTGTTAGATCTATCAAACAATTAAATTATATCATATGTTTCTTTCAAAGATCCTAAGTTCAACGAAGTGTAAGTGGAATATGGCATCATATGAATTGAAGCTCCTAAATCTAACATTGCCTTTACAAATCTACGATCACTGATTTTTTAAGGAATTGCAAACATACCAGGAACCTTACATTTTGGGGGAAGCTTTCATTTGAATTATTGCAAACACATTTTCCCCCACACTTACTTTCTCGTCTCCTTTCAATTTCCTTTTTGATGTTCATAATTCCTTAAAAAATTTGGCACATCATGGAACTTGTTTTATGGAAACAATTAGAGGAATGTCAACCTCTACCTTTTTGAACATTTCCAAAATCTCCTTATCTTGCTCCCTCATCTTTGATCTAGCAAACTTGCTAGGGAAAAGAGGCAAAGCTTTAGTAAAATTTTTAATCACAGAAGATTGAGAATTTACCTTAGTTCTATTTTTAACTTCTTTTGGAGGCACTTCAAGTTCCCTTTCAAATTCTTCATCATCGCTAACACCAGGAATCTTATAGGATGCCTCAATTTCTGTACCTCTTCTAATGGTAATAGCACTTCCATTCTCTTTTAGGTTTGCAATCGTTTAAGAAGCAAGCTTAGCTAAATTCTAATTCTCCAATCAACTCTCCCAGTAGCTATATGACTCAATTGATTCTCCAGATTTTGAATGCTAGCTCTTGCTTATTGTAATTTTGAATAGCAATATTTTGGAGTTGATTGGTATTCTAAGTCAACATTTTCATCATTTCTTCTAGTGAAGGTCCTAAGCTTAATGGTTGAGATTGCCTTTGATATGGTTATTGATAAGAACCTTGTTTTTCTCTTAGTTAACCATAGGTGTTGAATGGAGGATTCTTCCATACTAAATTTTGGGATTGGGATAGCTAGGATTCCTTTGTGGTTGATCGGAAAAGCTTCTAAAGCATTCACTTGTTTCATAGAATTCTCTTGCAAAGTTGGACACATTTTAGTGGGACATACTGCCATTATGTAAATTCCATATACCTTTACTTGTTTAACATCATTTACATCAATTTGCCTCACTAAAGATATTAAGCTAGTTATCTATTGCTCCAATGTAGCAATACTAGCTTCACTAACTTTCAATAGTCGGAGGTCCTCTCAAATGTTGAATTGTTGGGAGATAATAGCCATACTGGAAATCAATTTTTTGGCTTCAATGGGGGTCATATCTACCAATACACCTACACTTAAATAATCTATCATACTTCTTTCTTGTGGCAAAAGCCCCTTATATAAGTATTGGACCAAAAGTTGCTCACTAATTTGATGGTATGGGCACCTAACACATAATCTCTTGAAACACTCCCAATACTCATATAATGTCTCCCCATAATGTTGCTGAATTGCACAGATTTGATTTTGAATATTTGTAACTTTAAAAATATGGAAGTAATTCTCTAGAAAAAGTCTCTACCTCTCATTCCAAGTAGTGATTAATCCAAATGGAAAGTAGCAAAGCCAATCCTTATTGGTGTTCCCTAATAAGAATGGGAATGCTCTCAACTTAATATGCTCTTCTTGTATCTCGGTTGGTTTTATGCTAGAACAAACTACATGGAACTCCTTGGGGTGTTTATGAGGATCTTCACCTAGTGCATACCACAAAAATTCGGCAAAAGAAGAATCAGACCAAATTTAAGCTTGAAAGCAACATCAATACTAGGAAAATCAATGCACAATGGTTGATAACTAAAATTGGGAGTAGCTAACTACTTAGGAGTGCAAACATTATTTTCTTCAGTCTTTTAATAATCAAATTCAAAAATAGAATCACTAGAATCAAAAAACAAATCTAAATCTATTTGAATTCTTGGTGAAGAATCAAATACCATGTCAGATGGTGATGGATCCTCAGGACTTTTTGTAATTTGTCTTCTCAATTTGTATATCGTTCTTCCAATTTCTGGATCAATTATATTCACCAGAGTGAGAAGATTGTGTCATGCACTGTAACTAACCAAACAAGAAAACAAAAACCATAATTAAAAATAAAATAAAACAAGTAAATTTAAAAGGGAAAAGGATATTAATCTGTAACAATGGCATCAAAATTGGTAACGCGTCGTAACACTACACAAAATAACTAAACTTATAACTATAGTAGTAGGAAGTCTAGGCCAATCCCATAGCGATTAATTATAATTACTTTTTGAAATTATACATATAAGTAAAACAGGGGGGTTTTGTTCAATGCAAATTAGAAAACAAACTAAAATTGAATACAAGAAAGCAATTTAAATCAAACAACAGAAAAGAGATAAAATTGATGAATGGTTTTGAAATCTAATTCTTTGATTGAATCTAGACCTATGCATAATTTCACATACTTCATTGCATTACCATCTTCACACCTCTTTTTAGAATATTGATCATGAATTAACAATAAGCTCTGTTAATCCCGATTTTTCCTTAATTTGTAGTTAGTTAAGAAGAGTTCGTTAATTAACCCTAATTATTGGAAAACCTAGAGCAAGCTCTCTATGTTTATCTAGATAGTTGCATTAAAAGTGAGAAAAAAAAAACCAATCTAAGCAATAATCACACAAGCTTGGATTATTTAACTTATCTTATGTTATCCCTGTTGATTTAATACCATTAGTTACCACATATGACCTTTAACAAGACTATTACTTATTGCATTCAAGTTTTGGCAATAGGTTTTCATGAAAAATGATTCAATAAAGCATTCTTACACAATACCCAATCATCAATCTTAAGATAACGTAAACAATCTGAAAAGAGGGAAAGAAAATGATATTATGCTTAATGTGCTCCTCAACAGCGATTGCACCTCTGAATCAAGATATTATGCTTAATGTGCTCCTCAGTAGCGATTGCACCTCTGAATCAACGTTAGGAAGATTAGCCATCTATCTTCTCCATAAAGCTCCAAGCATCATCCATCCTTCTCTCTATTATTGTTGAACATCGAGAGAAATGAAGAAAAACATAAGTCTGGTCTAGTTCTCTGCATCTTTCACATAAGATTGCTTTAATAGTAAGAACTAGGTTAAATTATGGACATGTGGCCTTTCTTACGAGGGTAAGAATTGTCTCATGCCCACGAGTGGTGTCTCACGGGTGTGAGAAATTGCTCAGGCCCTTAAGTCACCTCTCATAGATGTTAGAAGTTGCTTATAGGTGTGAGTGGTCTCATGCCCATGCCGTCCCATGTATAGCCGTGAGACTGCTCACAACTGTAAGATTTTTCTGGATGGTCATAAGCTATAAATGCTCTTTATCTTAATGGTTGCTTGTCTTCTCTTTCTTTTAATCTTCTTCTTCCTACTCCATGAAGAAAAGTGAATGTGAATCTTTGGGAACGACTTAATGAGTATGCTTTTGGGTGACTTTAGCTTCTTCACTTCCAAAATGTACCTAAAATCATATTTGATCAAAAATGAGTGCCCTAAGCATTTTATGACATTAATCACTAAGTGTAATGGAGTGTATCAACATTTAAGCACATATCAAGAACCTTAACCTATAAAGGAGTTTAAATTTATTATTCTATACCCAATAAAATTGAAGAAATATGGATGAGTAGTTTGGTAATTTTTTTAAACTTTTTAAATAACTTAACAGTAACTTACCTTTTGTTAAGGCTCTTTTATAAATTTCCAAGCATTATAAATTTTTAAACAAGTTTTTGTCAAACAAAAGGAAGTTAAAGGTGTTATCTACTATGACATTTATTTAGGAGTGATATTCGATTACACAAAACAAGCAGCCCATAAAGCTCAAATATATAAGGAGTTTTAATATTCCTTATTTAATCAATAGTTTGTTAATTGAGAAAGCTTTGGTTGATCTAAGGGTAAATATAAATTTGATTCCCTATAGATCATTTAAAAAATTGAGGTTAGAAAAGCCTAAACTAACTAGAATGAGCATTTAATTAGTTGATAGGCTAGCTAAGTACCTAAAAGACATTATCGAGGATATGATGGTTAAGGTAGGTAAATTTATTTTTCTAGTTGAATTTATAATGTAACAAATAGATGAGGATATTCAATTTTTCAACTAATAATAGAGCTATAATTAATGTTAGTGGTAGAAAATTGGTGCTTAGGGTTAGGAATGAAAGCTTAAGATTTAAAATTCCTAATTCTATGCAACATTCTCTTGAACAGGATGAAACTTGTTATTTTCATTGATGATATAGTTTTAGATTCTGTGCAAGAAATTGTTTATATCAACCCACTAAAGTTGTGCAAGTCAAAAGGAAAAAAAAATCTTCCCCTATGAGAGTTAATCAAATAGCTTATCTCAAGGCTAACAAACCTATAGTCTAGAATAAAGAGTTAAGAGGAAATTAACAGGAGTAAAGAGAAGAGGTTGGAATCCTCTATTAAAGACTCACCCATTTTGGAATTAAAGAAGTTAATAATCATCTTAAGTTTATATTTATGTAAAAGAACTAAATGTTATTGAAAATTATATCATCAATGTTGATGTGTTTTGAATGCACCTCAAAATAAACCAAACTTTACACAACTAATTTTATAGTAGTGGTGAGTGGGGAACATATCCACAAAGAGTGTATGCAAAGCTTTTGCAATGAAACGAATCAATGTTTAGAATATGGGAGGGTTTGATTGGTTTTGAATCACAAAATAAAGTAAAATTGAACTAATGAATGCAGATCAAATTGAAAAAAATAAAAATAATAAAATTGATGAATGATTTTAGAATCTGGTTTTTGGTTCAGCCTCAGCCTACACATAACTAAACTTACTTCATTCAATTTTTGTTTTCACATCTCTCCTAAAAGGTATTAATTATAGGTTAACAACCATCTTTGTTAACCTCTGTTTTCCCTTAGTTCATGTTTAATCAAAATATGCTCTTTAACTAAACCTAGCTATCAAACAACCTAGGATAAGTTCTCTAAATTTAATAGGACAATTGTATTAAGAATAAGGAAAACAAATCAATATAGGTAACAACCATACAAGCTCGAGTCACTTAACCTATGTTACGTTATCCCTAATGATTCAAAGTCATTAGTTGCCACAAATGAATCCAAAACATAACTATTACGTATTGTACTAATTAAGATTCTAGCAAAGGGGCATGAACAATTAAATGATAAGAATATTAATAATCCATATATGAATACCCAAATCAATAAATATAGAATAACATAAACAATCCCTAAAAAGAGTGAGGTTTATAATACACAATAAAGATATCCCAAATGTGGTGCTCAGTGTCAAGCTCACCCTCAAATTGGAAGAAGGGAGCTTAACCCTCTATAGGTCTTCAAAGAGTAAGTATTCTACCCCTTCATGAAGTCCCAAAATGATTCATGCCCCACTAAGCCACTTAAATGTCACTTTTTACGAAAAAATAGGGTTCGTGTGCCCAACTGTGCAAGCTAAAAAATAAAGGGTTGGACACACAGTTTTGTATCCAGCAATGTATGTCAAAAGTAAATCCTTCTTATATGTACATAGCCATCTAAGTAGATACACAGCCATGCACATATAAGAAGGATGCAATTTTGACATACACGATTAGATACATGGCCATCTTCCAGGTCATCTTGAAAACTTCATTTTCTTGCATTTTCTTGTCCCATCTTCACCCCATCCATTTTTCTTATTCCACAAGGACAATTAAATGTGAACATCAAGAGGATGACTTAAAGAATGTGTTTTTAACTCACTTTAGCTCTTGTGCTTCAAACTTGTACCTAATACCAAATATGAACTAAGATGAGTATCTTAAGCACTTCACAATATTAATCACTAAGTGTTAATAAGTAAATGTTTATACAATTAATCATACATCAAATTCCCCCATATTTAGCTTTTGACCGTCCTTGAGAAAAACAACAAAATCAAAGTCACAAACTAATATTTTTACTAATTTTCCATATTTCCTAAAAATAGGTAGTCCTAATAAAAGAGAAATAACTTTCAAAACCATAGTAAGACCTCAACATTCAATGCCTTTGCTCATGACCAATCAATAATCATTCTCTTCAGAAACTAAGTAATCTAGTGGTAGGCTTTAATAAAATGTGTTTAAATATGATAAATTGATGGGTACCCTAAAACACCATTCATGATCAAGACATTTCATAACTTTACATATCATTTCATTTCTCCACCATTAAGATTCACATGCGTAATCATGAATCAAAGGAATTTTCTAAGGTTATAATGTGGGTAAAGGTTAAGGTGAGATGTATTTGGGTAATGTAGCATAAAAGCCATCAAATCTAGTGAAGTAAGAAAAACTACTCAATGTAACATCACGTGCAAAAACTAAAATTCACTCGAAACTAGGTACCATTAGCTATGATAAATGCAAAAACTATGTTTAACGGTTCGAATTTAAGCTCTCACACCATAACCCTCATAAGCATGAAGAATTAGAAGGAATCACTCATACAATTGATGACAAACAATACATTAAAACTGTAAGTGGTGATCCTTCAAAAAAATATCTACCTTGTATGCATCATACTCAAATCACCCATTCCATACAACTTTAGGAGGAAAAACTAATCATGAATAACTTTTCAAGACAGTTGTACTTCCTCCTTGATACTTTTATTAAAACATTTTTTTCTTTTTTTCTTTTTTCTTTTTATTTTCTTTTTCTTTTCTTTTTTCTTTTTTTCTTTTTCTTTTCTTTTTTTCGTTTTTTTTCTTTTTAACAAAAATTAAGAGAAGCTACATTACCATTGTAATTTATTGATAAGAGATCAAATGACATTCCAATAATTATAACTAATCCACATATATACACATCCTTATACTTTTGCTCATCCACAATTATCAACAATCAATAAATGCTCCACTAGCTTTAAGGCTTAGGTAGGGCATTTGGTTAGGTTTAAGGCATGTAATTTAGTTAGCACAAAAGAGAAAAGGAAAATAAAGCTTAAGGGAACTTATGTAACTTATCAATCGGTAGGCTATTTACCTAATGTAAACTATGAAAAAAAGAATGCCTGCATCATTTTCATGTTAATGTATGTGATAAAAAATATGGTTTTGAATAGAAAATCAAAGCAAAGATAAGATGTATATATCTCGAAGGCCACATATAAAAAAAAAAGACAATGAGACTAATATGGATATGTCAGTTTATAAAGGCTCAAAATTTCACTGGCTTGTGTCTACCAGTACTCACTACTCTTCTAAAGTTAATATATATTGACAAATCACAAGAGTAAAAGTACATGCTCAGAGTGCCATTAATTGTTCTACTTAATTAACTCTTTAATTATGAATATATAAAGTGAAATTGTTTGTTCGATTGATTGTTTGATTTTTAACCTAAGAAAAACACATAAGCAACACACAAAATTTCTTTAAAAAGTACATGAAAATTAAGATTCCCAACCCCACACTTAAAACTTACATTGTCCCAATGTAATGTCAAATTTCAAAAATGGAGCATTCAACACAAATAACAAATGTAAAAATGTAAAGGAAAAGAAACAAACCTTCCTTGGGTTGCTTCCCAATCAGCAACTTTGTTTATATTTATTGACTCAACTCCTTATTTTCCTCATCACATGATAAAATTATGATCTTCATGTGTCACAACTTTGTTTTTTCCAGTTGAGGTTCTTTAGGATGGGGCTTGAGTTAATGACCACTCACATTTAGTGTCTTCCCTATCTTTAAACTCTTAATCTCTACTTAGTCCTTGTACTCTTGAAAAATCTTCAATATCTCCTCACCCTTTTACTCAACATTTAAATTCTCCATTCCACTAAGCATAGGTAAAGGTTAGTCTTAACAACAATTAAGGACTTAGAACTCACCTTTGAGCTAAATGAGACTAACATTCCTTGGATTCACTATAATATCCCAGATCGCCCTCCTATAAATATTGCCCGCTTTAGGCTTTAGGCCTAACCCAAACCCTCATGATTTTGCTCTTCCTAGCGCAGCTAAGAAAACGCGACTTATAGGGGAGAGGTATTCATATGCTTATTAGGGGTACTTCATTCTACCCTCCAATCGAAGGGGGATTTCACACTATCCACCACCTTAGGGCCCAGCTAGCTGGCACAACGGGTCGGAAACTGGCTCTAAAACCTTTGTAATAGCCCAAACCACCCTCCCATAGATATTGTCTACTTTGGACTTTGGGCTTTGGGCCTAGCCAAACCCTCATGGTTTTGCTCTTCCTAGCTTAGCTAGGAAAACGTGTCTTTGAGGGAGAGGTGTCTATACCCTTATAAGGAATACTTCGATCTCCTCTCTAGCAGATGTGGGATTTCACACTATCCAGCCCCCCTTAGGGGCCAACCCTCTTTAGGGCCCAACCTAACTACCACAACAGGTCAGGAACTGGCTTTGATACCATTGTAATAGCCCAGACCACCAGCCCAGAGATATTGTCTGCTTTGGGCCTTAGGCTTTAGGCCTAGCCCAAACCCTCACAGTTTTGCTCTTTCTAGCCCAGCTAGGAAAACACGTCTATGGGGGAGACCTAGTCTTCTTGCTACCTAGCAGCTCGAGTACTGGCTCTGATACCTTTGTAACAACCCAGACCACCCTCCTATAGATATTATCCACTTTGGGTTTTAAGCCTAGCCTAAACCCTCACGGTTTTGCTCTTCCTAGCCAGCTAGAAAACGTGTCTTTAGAGGAGAGGTATCCATACCCTTATAAGGCATACTTCGTTCTTTTCTCCAACCGATGTGGGATTTCACACTATCTACTCCCCTTGGGGCCCAGCCCTGCTTAGGGCCTAGCCTAGCTGGTACAATGGGTCGAGAATCGGCTTCGATGCCTTTGTAATAGCCCAAACCACCTTCCCATAAATATTGTCCCCTTTAGGCTTTACGCCCAGCCCAAACCCTCATGGTTTTGCTCTTCTTAGCCCAACTAGGAAAAAGCGTCTTCTGGGGGAAAGGTATCCATACCCTTATAAGGAATACTTCGTTCTCCTCTCCAGTCGATGTTGGATTTTACATATCCCCAGCCCAACTAGCACAATGGGTTAGGGATTGGCTCTGATACCTTAGTAACAACCCAGACCACCCTCCCGTAGATATTGTCAGCCTTGGACTTTAGGCTTATGCCAAACCTTCACGGTTTTGCTCTTCCTAACCCAGCTAGGAAAACATGTCTTATGAGGGAGAGGTATCCATACCCTCATAAGGCACACTTCATTCTCCTCTCCAACCGATGTGGGATTTCACACTATCTACCCGCTTAGGGCCCAGTCCTCTTTAGGGCCAAGCCTAACTAGCACAAAGGGTTAGGAACTAGCTTTGATACCATTGTAATAGCCCAAATCACCCTCCCATAAATATTGTCCGCTTTGGGCATATCTACAAAAAAGTGTCTTTGGGGGGAGACCTAGTCTCCTTTGATGCCTAATAGCTCGGGTACTAGCTCTAATACCATTTGTAATAGCCCAGACTACCCTCCCATAGATATTGTCTACTTTGGGCTTTGGGCCTAGCCCAAACCCTCACAGTTTTGCTCTTTCTAGCCCGGCTAAGAAAATGCGTCTTATGGGGGAGAGTTATCCATACCCTTATAAGGCATACTTCGTTCTCCTCTCCAACTGATGTGGGATTTCACATTCATATCCTATTGAGATGGTTGCATATATCTGTTTAATGATTCTAGGCAGTTGATAACTACCACTACCTGACCCATCTAGCTTATCAATTTCTAGATTCTAGACCTTGAATCTTTTTGGAATTATATCACATCCTTCTAAAATTACAAAGTATTAGTAGCAAAAGACATAACTAAGTCTTCCAGAGAGGAACCTTAGTTAGAATAAGAGGCTTTTGGTCTATGCAAGAATTGTTGCACATCCTATAGCATATCTACGAAGTAGTTCTACTGGTTGTCCCCTCCATAACTAAACTTTGTCTGATCACTCCAAAATTGATTATAAGATTGGGAATATAGGTTATGGGAAAATTTTACATCAATAGCATTGACAATATCTAGCAGTGACATGCTCCCTTCACTTTGTACCTTTTATACACATGCACAAAAAAGTTGAACAGATCAAGAAATAACCAAAAAAAACTAATTATAAAAAAATATACAAAACATTAATTGAAACCAAAAACAAAAAATAAAGCTCCACACTCCCCGAAAATGGCATCAAAATTGTTGATGTGTTTTGAATACACCACAAAATAAACCTAGCTCTACATAATTAATTTTATAATAGTAGTGAGTAAGGATCATATCCACAGTGAATTTGTGTAAAGCTTTTGTTATAAAAGGAATTAGTGTTTAGGATATGGGGGTTTTGATTGGTTTTGGATAACAAAATAAATTAAAATTGAACTAATGAAAGCAAATCAAATTAAAAAGCATAAAAATGGTAAAACTGAATGATTTTGAAATTCGATTCTATGTCTGATCTCATCCTACATACAATGAAACATACTTCATTCAATTGTTGTTTTCACACCTTTGTTAGAAATTATTAATCGTAGGTTAACAACAAGCTCTGTTATCTCCAGTTTTGCTTTAGGTCATGTTTAATCAAAATAAGCTCTTTAACTAAACCTAGCTATTGAACAACTAGAACAAGCTCTCTAGATTTAATAAGACATCTAAATTACAAAGAATGAACATAAGTCAATCTAGGCAACAACCACATAAGCTTGGGTCATTTAACCTTTGATACGTTATCCCTATTGATTCAACATCATTAGTTGGCAGAAATCAATCTAAAACACAACTGTTATGTATTGTATTTAAGATTCTAGCAATGGCTTCATGCGTAAAAAATTAAAAAATAACAAGAATATTAGTCATCCAACTATGTATGTCAAAAGTGCATCATTATTATGTGTACAGGACTCTATAAGTAGATACACGGTCGTGCATCTTCTGGTTCATCTTGAAACTTATTTCTTGCATTTTCTTATGCCAACTTCTCCCTAATCCATCTCCTTTTCATTCCATAAGGACAATTGAGTGTGAATATCAAGAGGATTTCTTAAAGAATGTACTTTTTACTCACTTTAGGTCTTGTGCTTCAAACTTGTACCTACTAAGAAATATGAACTAAAATGAGTATATTAAGCATTTCATAATGTTAATCACTAAGTGTTAAGGAGTGAATGTATAAAAAATTAAGCACATATTAATCAAATCTAAAGGTAGACTAAAAATAAAAGTTACTAAAAGTACTTAGATAGTATAAAAAGGTGATAACTAAAAAAATTTGATATGTTAGAAAAACTAGCCCTTCTTTTTACGAACATTAAATTTCAATGGATGATGATTTCAAGCCAGTTGTGTATGTCCAAAGAAGGATAAATCTAACTATGAAGAAAGTTGTCAATGCTAAGGTAATTAAACTTCTTATTGTAGGTGCCATTTACCCCATTTTCGACAGTTCTTAGGTTAGCGTTGTATAAGTTGTTCGAAATAAAGAAGTGACAATGGTGGTACCCAATAAGAAGAACAAATTGATTCCAATAGGGATCATCATCAAATAGAGCGTGGGAATAAATTATAGAAAGCTAAGTGACAACACTTAGAAACATCGCTTACCCTTCCTTTTGTCAACCATATGCTTAGCTATATGTAATATAGCCTTTTGGATGGTTTGTTGGGATATTTTCATATTCCTATAACTATATAGGAATAGGAAAAAAATAAAATTCACATGTCAATATATTGCATTTGGTTATAAAAGGATGTCGTTTGGTTTGTGTAACATTTCTACGACATTTTAGAGGTGCATGATGGTCAATTTTATTATTTAGTGGAGAATATCATAAAGTCATTGACTTATATATTTTTGGAGATTATTTTTATTTATACCTTCATAATTTAGAAAGTTTACATAAATGTTGTGAGGGGGTTAATATAGTTTGGAGCAACAAAAAGTGTCATTTTATAGTACAAGAGGGCATAGTTCTAGGCTATAAGATCTCATATGGGGAATAACGTAGATAGAGAAAAAATTAAAACAATTGAAAATTTCCCACCCCTAAAATTGATTAACTTTTTCAGGAGTTTTTTAGGGCATGTAGGTTTCTACAGAAGGTTCTGTTAAGGACTTCCCTAAAATTTCTAAGCCGTTAATTAAATTATTTGAGAAAAATGTGCCTTTTGTTTTAACTTAAGAATGTTAAGATGCATTCATTTTTCTTAAAGGGAAATTAACTAATGCCCTAATTATTGATACTCAAAATTGGAATCTTCCTTTCAAACTAATTTATGATGTGAGTAATTTTATAGTAGGAGTAGTTCTTGGACAAAAGAAGGATATGCATTTTAAGCCCATCCATTAGTGAAACTTTAATGGACATTTATGACAATTACAAAAAAAAGGGATTATAAGTTATGGTCCTTGCATTTGATAAATTTGGATCTTATTTAATCTTGTCCAAAGTTATTGTTAATACTAACCATTATGCATTATGATATTTTTTGAATAAATTAGATGCTAAAATAAGACTAATTAGATGGATTTTATTGTTATAGAAACATTATCTAAACAATAAGGATTATAAAAAAAAGAGCTGAAAACCTGGTAGTAGACCATCTATTATGTTTAGAAGACTCAAATTTTACGAAGTTTAGAGAAGATTAAATCAATGGTGTATTCTTATTAAAGGGCTTTCTCATCGAAGGAAAAAGAAATTATTTTCTACTTTGAAGGATTATCTTTGTGAGGATCCCTATTTATTCTTGGTTTGTCACAACGATGATTCCAGACTTCTTGGGAACCACCAAGATAGGACTTACCCACTTACTATCGAAAATCAGGTAGATAAGCCCAACATCAAGAAGCTTCAGCATCCGCTTCTTCTCAACTTCCACCATTAGAGGATTCAACCTACACTGAGCTTAACTTATGGATTTTGCGTCCTCCTCCAGTGAAATGTGAAGTAAGTATATGGAAGGGTTTATCTCTTAGATATCTATGATAGTCCACCCGATGGCCTTCTTATGCCCTCTCAGCATTCGAACCCGCCTCTCCTCTTGATTTGAAGTCAACTCTACTGAAATGATAACTAGGAGAGTCTGCTTATCTCCCAAATAGGCATAC
>JAOSBN010000002.1:8572336-8588799 GCA_027563595.1 Erythroxylum suave | reverse complement strand
ACTTAATTAATGTTAATCTAACTTACTCAATTTAAGCTAATGATGCTTAAATAAAAAAAAAAGTTTTGGGGCTAACAATAGGTTTGAAATAGAACAATCAAAATAATGTATTAAGATCATTCATCCCAAAACCCGATCATATCAACACCAACAACACAACAATTAAAAAAGAAATTACAACATTAAAATGATGAAATATCTTAACCGTGACTTGGCATCAATATTCCCGTTGAACTGAGTTAGGAAGCTAGCCTTCCATCTCCATTTGTATGCTTTAAGCATCAATCATCTTCTCCATGGCTGCTTCGGTGGTGAAAATGAAGAAAGAACCTAGCGCCTCCACTGTTCTCTGCTCCTCCCTCTTTTTTCTCATTTAATTTATGGTCCACCTCTACTATACACTCTTCTTAAAACCCTCATTTATTATTATGCATTTTATTACTGCATAAAGTCTGCGTGCGTTGAATGCACAATGTCTACATTTAATGCATGAACGCACAACACCTGCGTACGCAGATGTTGGCTACATTTAACGCAGAATGCCTACATTAAACATAGACATTTGACATGCATGCATTTTATTCTCCTCACCAATGATGTTTTGGCCCTTTTTCCCCTCACCAGTTGCTGTTGTTTCACGCCCAATTTGCTATCATTTTTTGTTGCATTAAATTGATGTTTTTGTATAGAGAAAACATGCATATACATTGCTCTCTATGATTCTTCTTCTTTATGTTCCATTTTTCTTGTCTTTCTCTTGTCTTTTAATTTTCTTCTTCTTATTTCATAAAGATAAGTGAATATTAATCTTAGAAAAATGGCTCAAATATCATGTTTTTGACTCATTTAACTTCTTTGCTTCCGAATTGCACCTAAAATTACATATGAGTCAAAGTGAGTATCTTAAGCATTTCTAAGGCATTAATCACTAACCGTAGCATATCAAATGAATCAAAATTTAATCACATATCAAGTTCCTCCATATTTAGCTTTTGACTGTCCTCGACAAATCATTAAAATCAAAATCACAAACCAAAACTTTTACTCGTTTTCCACATTTCTTAAGAATAGATAATCATAAGTAAAGATGAATGACTTTTAAAACCTATAGCAAAAACTCAATATTCAAAGCTTCTACTTACGACCAATCAATATTCCCCACCCTTAGAAACTGAGTAATCTAGAGGTAGACTTGGACAAAAAGTGTTTAAACAAGATATTTCCATGGGTACACTCAGACACGATTCATGATAACAATAATTCATAACTTTGCATATCATTTCGTTTCTCCACCACTATAAGTCACATACATAATCATGACTCAAAGGAATTTCTAGGATTGTAATGTGGGTTAGGATAAAGTGGGACGTATTTTGGGTAATGTAGCATAAAATCCATCGAGCTAGTGAAGAAAAAGTAGCACTTAATAGATATCAAATGCGCAAGTTAACATTCATTCAAACTACATTAGCATAACAAAAAAAGTGCTCCATCTAAAACAACATCTACCTCACATGCAATAAATTCAAACACCCAATCAATACAACTTAAGGAGGATAAACTATTAACTAACAACTTTTCACAACAATTATATTTTCTCCTTGATACTTTTTATTTAAACTCACTTCTTTTTTTCTTCTTTTTTTTTCAGAAGTAGAAGTGATAGAATCTACATCAATATAGTATTCATGACATGAAATTTTAACAAATATAACCAACTCATATGTATACATACCTTCCCACTTAGGCTTTTATATAATCACATTCATCAAGAATTAACAAATGCTTCACTAGCTTTAAGACTTGGGTAGGGCATTTGGTTAGGTGCATTTAATGTGGTTTATACAAAAGAAAAGGATAATAAACCTCAAAGGGGGTTAGCAAAGGAAAATTCATATAGTTGGGTAAGCTATTTGGCTAATGTAGCTCGTAATTAACAAAGAATGCCTAATCATTTTCATAAAATTGCATGTGATAAAAATGTGATCTCAAATAAAAAATCAACACAAAGTAAGGATGCAAATGTTATAAAGGTCACACATAACAAATAAAACAGTGAGACTGATATACATATGTTAGTCTAATATAACTCAAAATCTCACTGATTTTTGTCTATCACTAGTCACCGCTCTTCAAAGAATAATGCATATTAACAAATCACAGGAGCAAAAGTGCATACCAAATTTTGCTATGAATTTTCCTAATTAATTTACACTCTAATTATGACTAAATAATCTTAAAAGCAATATAAAACAAAAAAAAATTATTTTGTTCTTTTGATTTCGAAAATTGCCTAAGAAGTCATATAAGCTACAACTAAGCTAAAAAATATGAATAAAAACTAATATACCCCCAACCCTACACTTAAAACGTACATTGTCCTCAATGTAAAATCAAATGCAAGAAATGGAACAATTAACAAAAATAGCAAATGCGAAAATGTAAAAGATAGAAATTAACTCCCTTTAGGTTGCCTTCCAAGCAACGCCTTTGTTTAACATCATTGGCTCGACCTCCAGTTGTGTATATCAAGTGACATGAGTCATATCCTCCAACATCAATACCTCCAAACCCTCTGTTTAAAAGCCCTCAAAATACGACTTTAAGCTATGATCATTCACTTTTGAATGTGTTGTCAGTTTTTAGGCTCCGTATCTCTACTGTCCCAAAAGGAAAGATATGAGGGATAATAAATAAACCAACCCAACGAGAGAGCAACTTACCTAGAAAGAGTTTACGTTTTGAATGATATAGTAATACTTTCTAGCCCACTGAAAAGCTTTTCCTCGAAATCATCTTATCATGAAAAGCTTTTGTCCTCTCCTTATATGTCACAACATTTTGATATGGCTCATTCCTCATCTCTTCCAAATCTTAAAGCTACAACTTCCGATGTAACCCTACATCATCCAAATTCATGTTGCATCTTCTGATAGCCCAATAACCCTTATGTTGTGATTCCACCAGAAGATGGCGTGGCTTCCCAAACATTAACCTATACAACAACATCCTAATTGGTGTTGTGTAAGCCGTCCTATAGGCCTATAGTACGTCTTTCAGTCTTACACTTCAATCCTTCCTATTGGGCTGCACAGTTTTCTCCTGGATTAACTTGATTTCTCGATTAAAGACTTTAGTTTGCTCGTTGGTTTCGGGATGATAAGTAGTAGAAACTTTGTGTGTGATGTGATATTTTCTAAACATTGCTTCCATCACCCTGTTGCAGAAGTGGATCCCTTTGTCAATAACAATGGCTTTCAGTATCCCGAACTTAGAAAGAATGTTAACCTTAACAAAATATGCAACAACCTTTGCATCATTAGTCCTAGTGACTTTGGCTTCCATGTAAGGCCCCAAAATATGCCCTAGTTGAAACAATGCATGATCATGAAAGTTCATGTGAGATAGGAGTTAAAATTGTGTTATGATTTGAATGTGAAAGGTATATGACTTGAATTTTGGTATTGATGGACTATAGTTAGTAAATTGGGATTAATTGATACCATTAGAGAATTGAGGTATTTAAATTTATATTTTGACTAGGAAAATTTTCAAGTGGAAAGTTAGGTTGCTGCATGAAAATTAGAATGATTAAGCCTATGAGTTATTGACATTTGGCACCATTGATTGAGTGATAAGTGGACCAATCTTGGAGTGACATGTGGCCTAATCATTTAATGACACATGGAAGCATTCATTAAGCAACACATGGCCTAATAGATGTGTGACTTATGGTAGCTTAAAAGGGGGGACATGTGTGACCAATGTTTTGGTGACATGTGCTCCTCTAAGATTAGGACACCTAGCAACTTAGGCGTCTTACTAGAAATTTTTGTAGCTTTCATTGAAGCATGACCACTGAAACCCTTCACCCTCCCTTAACTCTGAATTTGGCTTCAATTTCACTTAGAATTCTTGCAAGATATTGCATCAAGGAAGTAGAGAGAGTGATCTTCTATACTGCTGTCTTTTTGGTCACCTTGATTTGGAATTGTGTTTGCTTGCTTGGAAGACTAGTTTGGCTTATTTTTTGGAGTTGAAATTAGAAATTAAAGAGGTAAGGGAATACTAAACTTGATATTAGGCTAGAATATGCATTGGTTGATGCTTGAAGTAGATAATATGTGTACTGAACTAAGAAAGAATTGAGGTTAAAAAAACTGATATATGTTGGATACTTGTTAGAAGGGGTGGTTCTATTAAATAGGTATCTATATATTAGCCCTATCTTGACCTGTAGACATCAAAATAGGATGATTTTAAATTCATAGTAAACTAGATACATTTATATACAACTTTTATGAAGAAGTCTAATTTTATTTCTGTCACTAAGGGTTTCGAATTTAGCTTGAAGTTGAGTTTTGGCATAGGCCGTGGCATTATACTTGACATAAATCGTGTCCTATTTTTATCGAATAAACTATATTTATTTGGGCAGAATTAGACAAAGTTGTCTTCATAAAAGTTATATATTATGATCTTAGCTTTCTATTGGTATAAATTTTGTAACTTTTTGATATTATAATTTAGAGATATGAGTTTTACAAGTTTGAGTGCACATGCACAATCAAGCACAGGTCAAAATTTCGAACATGCACAGTCTGTAGTATTTTGAGCATAACTCATGGAATAATGAACCAAATTATATTATTTTTGATTCGTTTGAAACTTAAGACATTGAGGAACATTTTTTTATAAGAACATATTGTCTAAAAACGTCATTTCTATGTTAGAATGGCCATACAAAAACTGATCCAAAAATTTGTCCTGTGAAAATTGCTGGTTGGAGGTTTTGGGTCCCTTATCCCATAATTGTGGGAAATATTTAGGAAGGTAAAGAAAATGTGATTTTTTAGAATTGATGATTGTATAAGGTTAATTGAGTAATAATTAGTTTATTTATGCATGATTAATTGAGATGATAATGTAAAGTATGTATGGTGTACAATGTTGAATTGTTTGGTATGATCATGAATGAATGAGTTCCAAAGGCTTATGTATTATGAATTGAATATGGATGGATGTGAATTGGGAATTTCTGTGATAATGTTGTGGTAATTCTAGACCATCAGTTGTCCGAGGAGTTTGATAGTTGGGACTGTATTGGAAGTGCTCTCTATTTGTGTGAATATACACAATTTGTGAAGACTCAATATCTCTATTGATGCATTATTGCGCATACTTTTAAGTGTATGACATGTTGGTTTGTTTGAAAATTAATGAAGATGTCAAGTTGAACAAAATGGAATAAAGTGGTATGTGTTGCAATATGTTCCTTGTATGAGAATTTTGAAAAGAACCCTTTTTGTTTTAAAACAGCAAGTCCTAGACGTGGGTAAATAGGCATGCCTAGAAGGGTCTGCAGTTGCTCCTGTGACACTTTGGTGTCTCCTGTTTTTGACACGTTGGTGTCTCCTGTTACTGACACTTCAGTTTCTCCTATTACTGACACTTCGATGTTCCCTGTTACTGACACTTTGGTGTCTCCTGTTATTGAGACATAAGTCTCTCCTATTTTGTGATACCGATTATGGTATCTTCTGTATTAGTCCCGTTACCCACTTCTGTATAAAGGATTGACAGACTAACTTGTTTTGTATTATGTTATATGCTCATTCTGATATAAATAAGCTTTGATATGAAACATTTGAGTTTTTTTTGAAATAAGAAAATTCTATTTCGATACAGACAAGTTTTGTTCTGATATTATATTATTCAATTTTGAAATTGGCGAGTTTTGCACTGAAGCAAACATGTAACCTGTTCTGATATGCTCAGTTTTGTTTTGAGATTCATGATATTTTGATTCGGTTTGGTAATGGATGAGTAAATACTGTTTATTATTTGATGTGATTTTGAATATATGAATGTTTGGATGACTATTTGAAACAATTGTCAACTTATATCCTGTTTAGTTTATTCCCTACTAAGCTATATGCTTAACACGATTGTTTTATCCTCATGTAGGTTCTCATAAGAAGACTTGAGACTGGGACAAAGACAACCGCAGTGGCTACAAAGAATGTGTTTTGTTTTAGGAATGTATGTTTGGGTTGTGTGTAATAATATGAGACATGATGTATTTTGTTAAAAGTTTGTAAATATTATAATAACTTTAAGTCAGGATGGTGTTGTAATTGAAGCATGTATTTAAACAAATCCAGTGTGCTAGTTAAATTTTGTTTAAAGTCGACTATGCATGAAAAAGTCATAATTGGTTGTTTGAATTATGGCAACTATTTGTATTGTTTCGATATGTTTAAGTCCTATCTTAGGTAACATCCACATATCCTTCTAGGGGATATTTGGGTGTTTCATTCCACCCACTAAGAAACATAATCAACTGCAAGAACTGTATAAGTAAAGTTAAAAGATAGACAGAAAGGTCTAATAAAATCAATGCCCCATTGTCAAAATTTCACAGAAAAGTAAAGGAGTTTGTGGAAATTGATCCTTACGGGATAGGTTATCTGATCGTTGGCATCTATCACAGGATTTGCAGAAGGTATATGCATCTTTGAACAATGTTGGCCAGCAAAAGTTGCTCTCCAAAACTTTATGAGTTGTCCTTTTCACTCCAAAATTCCCTCTGCAAGCGGACAAATGGAAGAAGGATAAATTTGATGATGATTCATTTTCCAGTACATACCTCCTTACAACTTAATCTGCACAGTGCCTCCAAAGATACGGGCCATCTCATACATAAGACTTCCCTTCACATTGTAGCTTATCCCTCTAAACCTTTGACAAACTAATAGATAATTCTTTAGTAACTAAAAAATTAACAATGTCTACACATACCATGGTGGTGTCGTATCGGTAGAAAATAATTGCTTATCTGAAAAGGTTTTCTACCCCCTTCTTATCTCTAATTATCAAAATAATTGATAAGAAAATAATTGCTTATCAAATGACTGAGATGGTCTGCCGCCACAT
This sequence comes from Erythroxylum suave, assembly GCA_027563595.1. NCBI lineage: Eukaryota > Viridiplantae > Streptophyta > Magnoliopsida > Malpighiales > Erythroxylaceae > Erythroxylum > Erythroxylum suave. The sequence continues at coordinate 8,581,863 of JAOSBN010000002.1, read as the reverse complement.
TTTCTACCCCCTTCTTATCTCTGATCTCCAAGTCAAATTCTTGAAGGAGAAGAATCCATCTAATCAGCCTAGGTTTTGTGAGAAAGTATTGTGACACTACATGGTCAGAATAAACAATCACTTTAGCTTCAAACAAATATGGTCAAAATATTTCCAAAGCAAAAACCACAGATAATAGCTCTTTTTTAGTTGTGGAATAATTCAATTAAGCTAGGTTGAAAGTCTTTAAAGTATAGTAGATGGCATGCAAAGCTTTTCCCACTCTTTGTCTTAGAACTGCCCCCATTGTATAATCGATTGCATCACACATGATTCCGAAGGGGAGGTTTTAATCTGGTATTTGCATCACCGATGGGGATGTCAAAAGGTCCTTAAGTTTGTTGAATGCTTCCTTGCGCTTCTTGTCGAACTCAAAGGAGACATCTTGTTGAAAAAGCTTGAATAGTGATGTGGCTATCTTCGAAAATTATTTAATGAAATTTCAATAAAAACTGCATGCCCAAGAAAGGAACGCACTTCCCTCACAGTAAAGGGGTAAGGTAAAGAAGAAATAAGATCAACTTTGGACTTGTTTACTTCAATACCCTTAGCAGATGTCACATGTCTTAAAACTACACCTTGATCCACCATAAATGACATTTTTTTTAGTTTAACACAAGGTTAGTTTCTATACATTGTTCCAAGATAATGGTAAGATTCTTAAGACATTCATCAAAAGAATATCTATACACAATAAAATCATCCATGAATACCTTGATAATCCTTTCCACATATTTGGCAAAAATGTTTATCGTACACCTTTGGAACGTGACGGGTGCATTACATAATCTGAATGGCATCCTTTGGTAGGTAAACGTACCAAATGGGTATGTAAATATGGTCTTCTTTTGATCTTCTAATACGATCAGGATCTTAAGATAACCTGAAAAGTCGTCTAAAAAGCAATAGTAGTCATAACGAACCAATCTCTCAAGCAACTGATCAATAAAAGGAAGGAAAAAGTGGTCTTTATGAGTAGCAAAATTTAACTTTCTACAATCAATACATATTTGCCACCCGGTTTGCTCTCAGGTGGGAATCAACTCACCTTCTTGGTTTCTCACAATGGTGGTTCCAGACTTCCTTGGAACCACTTGGACATGATTTACCCACTTACTATCAAAAATCGGGTAGATAATCCCAATATTGAGAAGCTCGAACACCTTCTTCTTCACAAATTCTATCATTGGAGGATTCAACCTACGCTGAGCTTGCCATGTGGATTTTGTATCATCCTAAAAAAAAAAGTGCATGCATATGAAAGGACTTATCCCTTGTATATTCGCAATAGTCCACCCGATGGCCTTCTTATACTCTTTTAGCATTCAAACCGGCCTCTCCTCTTGATTTGAAGTCAACTCTACCGAAATGATAACTGGGAGAGTCTACTTATGTCCTAAATAAGCATACTTTAGATGTGTAGAGAGTGACTTCAATTCCAATTCTGGTGTTTACACATTAGAAGGTAACAACTTTTGGTGTGCTTCAGGTAATTGTATAGAAGCCAAATCATATCTTTTTAGAGAGCTTTCCAATGGGTCCAAGGTAGCTATCATTTCCATAAGCTCTTCTCCCATCTCAATATCAGTGTTGGTTTTTATTTCCATATCCTTAGTTAAAATCGTTTCCAAATGATCCCTACAACTTAATTTAAACATTTCCTACACTAAGGATCAATCACGTCAATAGAAAAACACAATAATCATCAGGAGGACATTTCATGACATTAAAAATATTGAAATGAATCATTTCCCCATCAAATTCCATTATGAGGGTTCCCTCACGAACATCTATCTTAGTTTGAGCCTTATTAAGAAACGATCTCCCCAACAAGATAGGTATCAGATTACATAAGGTTTCATCATTCCTATCTACAACATAGAAATCTGTAGGAAACACTAATTTATTCACTTGCACCAAAACATCCTTTACCACACCATCAGGATAAGCATTAGTGCGGTCATCTAGTTGTATAATTACATTCGCTTCTTTCAATAGACCCAAATTCAAAAAAGATAAATCGAACAATGCATCACTTTAATAGAAGTACTCAAATCCAATATAGCTCTATTGATCACAGTATTACCAATTTTGCAAGTAATGGTAAACATATTACCAATATTGATCACAATATTACCAATATAGCTCTATTGATCACATTATTACCAATTTTGGAGGCATCTTCTTTCTGAATACCACCGACACATTCTCACCCATTGTCCCTTCCTCATCACCCCTCAATTTCTTTTTATGCTTGCATAGTTTTTTTAGGAATTTGGCATACCTTGGTACTTGCTTGATTGCCTTAAACAAAGGTATATTGACTTCCACCTTTCGGAAAGTCTCCAATATCCCTTTGTCCTTCTCCTTCTTGTTTGGTCTTGTCAACCTGCTCAGAAAAGGTGGAGGGTACTTGATGACGAATTTCTTCCTTTCCTAATTCCTTCTCAATCTATTCCTCGATAGCAATCCTTGGTAGAGTTCTTTTGGGACCCTCAATATCATTTTCACTCCTTAGGGTTATGAAACTGACATTCTTCGGGGTTACCTCAGGTTGGGATGAAAATTTTTCTCCACTTTGCGATTCTAGGTGATTGAGCCTCATTATTATCTGACCCATTTTGTTTTCCAAATTTTGTGTGCTTGCTTTTGATTCTTGATGGATTTGTTGTACACTCTGATTAAGTTTCGACATACTCTGTTGAAGTTGTTGCATATATTGCCGAAACTGAAGATTGTTAGCAGTAGAAATCTTGATAAATTCATCTAGAGCATTACATGAACTGGAAGAAGGGGCTCCTTTTGCTCCTTTTGCCCTTAGCTGAAATTTTTGTGCTCCTTAAGATTGATTATGGAAGTGATTTTGCTATTGATTCCCTTTATAACTCAAGTTGGGGTGATCCCTCTAACCTGGGTTATACTCCTGCAAGTATGGGTTATAATGGTTTGGGAAGTTCCTTTCTGCAACATTCACATACTCCATACTTCCTTCTTGTAATTTTGGGCACTCATCAGTTAGATGGCTAGTGTTTAAGCATATTCAACATACTTTCACTTGTGCCTGTTCAATTGCAATATGTTTCACAAAATATGTTAGTTCATCTAAACGATGCTCATTATATGAAGTACTTATCTCATTTACTTGTCGAACATCATTGTAAGTGCCAAATTGATGTTTGTTAGTGACCATCAGTTCAAGGAGGATCCTGGCCTCGAGGGGAGTTTTCTCACAAAATGCCCCACTGTTCGGTGCATCAACCAAACTCCTCTCCATTTGTGACAGTCCTTCATAGAAATATTGGATGAGAAGTTGCTCTGGTATGTTGTGGTGCAGACAATTGGCACATAACTTCTTGAACTGCTCCCAATACTCGTAAAGAGATTCTCCATTATGCTATTTGAGGGCATATATCTCCTTCTGAATACTTGTCTTCTTTAAGACCTAAAAATATTTCTCTAATAATAGTCCTTTCATCCCCAACCAAGTATTTATACTTCCAGCTGGTAAATTAAACAGCCAATCTTTTGCTGCATCTTTGAGTGAGAAAGGGAAGGCTCTCAACATGATTTGCTCGTTTGTCACCCTGGGAGGCTTCACTTACAAGACCATGAAAATTGGGTAATAATTGAATTAATCCAGATTTTAACTCAAAGGTAACATGTCTAGCAAGATTAGGAAATGTAATGCATAGGGGTCTTTGGGTTAAGTCTAGTGCAACCAATTTCCTCAACATTCTCAAATTTGCCATAGTTGCTTCAGATTTAGGTTCTGGGTCTACTACTCAAGATATTCTTGCTTCTCTTCTTAACCTTCGTAGTGTTCTCTCAATCTCTGGATCAAGTTGCTCAATTTCTCTATGAGGAGATCTAGTCACTACCATACACTAACACTCACAAACTTTTAAAAATTAACAAATAATAAAAAAGAAAAAAAAATATTCATAAAACACCAACTAAATAAAATACAAAAATTAAACTACCACAATCTCCGGTAATGACGCCAAAAATTGATAGTATATGACGAGTGCACTGTAAAATTTTCTTGACTCCACACACTAAAATTTATGATTATGGTGAGTCAGGATCAAATCTACGAGGAATGTTCGGTTAATTTTTGTAACGAAATTAATTGATGCAAGGAAAACACAAAAGGGAGTTTTTGTATTTTTAACAATTTAGAAAATAAAATAAACACAAACCATCAAAAACTAATTAAAACAAGCAATCGACAATGATTAAACTGTTGAATATTTGCAAGGTCTGGTTCTAGGTTTAATCTCAGCCTAAACATGTTCAAGCATATTTTATCATCTTAAAATATATACAACTCTCTTCGGACTATCAATCTGAGACTAATAAAACACTATACTAATCTCGATTTTCGCTTAGGTACTTAATCAAAATACGATTATTAATTAGACCTAACTACCGAATAACCTAGGATACAATCTTTATATTTAGTTTTACAGTACCTCACATGTTCAAGTATCCAACCTAAGTTATGTTATTCCTAACGATACGGGATCATTAGATGCTACTAACAAACATCGAAAGTAACGATTACTAATTACATTCAATGTTTAATAGGTTCAAAATAGAAGAATCAAAATAACGTATTAAGATCATTCATCCCAACACCCAATCAAATCAACACCAACAACAAAACAATCTAAAAAGAAATTACAACATTAAAATGATAAAATAGCTTAACCGTGACTTGACGTCGATATTCCTGTTAAATCGATGTTGGGAAGCTAGCCTTCCATCTCCATTTTTATGCTTCAAGCATCAATCATCGTCTCTATATCTACTTCGGTGGTGAAAAATGAAAAAAGAACCTAGCGTCTCCACTGTTCTCTGCTCCTCCCTCTATTTTCTTATTTAGTTATTCAATTGTACACTCTTCTTAAAACCATCATATGTTATTGTGTGTTTTACCAACACGCAACACCTAATGCAGGAACACACAATGTCTGCGTACGCAAACGGTGTCAGCGTTATACATAGAAATCTGACCTGCATGCATTTTATTTTCCTCACCAATGTCATTTTAGCCCTTTTGCCCCTCACCAGCTACTATCGTTTCATGCTTAATTTGCTGTCATTTTCTGCTTCATTGAATTCACGTTTTTGCATGGAAAAAACATGCACGTGCATTGCTTTCTATGATTCTTCTTCTTTATATTCCATTTTTCTTGTCTTCCTCTTGTCTTTTAATTTTCTTCTTCTTATTCCATGAAGACAAGTGAATATTAATCTTAGAAAAATCACCCAAATATTGTGCATTCGAATCACTTTAACTTCTTTGCTTCTAAATTGCTTCTAAAATCATATATGAGTCAAAGTGAGTATCTTAAGCATTTCTAAGGCATTAATCACTAAGTGTAGCATATCAAATGAATCATAATTTAAACATATATCAGGCAAGTAGGTGTTTATTGATATGAAATGGTAATATCAAATATAAGGTGGTATGATATAGGGTGAAGTGTATTGCTAATTTTTTTCAATTGTAATTGTAATTATTATATTTAAAACTTTCCTTCTTGTCATGCAATTACTGCAATTTATTACAAATAATAAGATTTTGGCATTATATTCATGAGTGGTAAAACCAAAGTATATATGCAAAAACTTTGATTTTGAAAATGAAAAGAAAATTTTACTACATTTAAAATTATATCTACATGACTCTTTCAAGGCATTAAGCCTATCATCATATTGGCAATATGATCAAATAACTCCCTACGTAAGGCATTATATCTGTCTGCTAGATAGTCAATAAAAAGAAACAACTAAAGACATCACTTATACTTCATCTCCATAGTAAGATTAGGTTGGACGTTGCATGGCAAGATACAATTTGGGAAATTGGATAAGTAGGGTCGTTTAACCCCCCATTGTTGGTATTTAGAATTTTTCTTTCTCTTCCTTGCTGATTTCCTTTTTGCATTTTTTAACTGTAAACAAAAATCTCTTGGTAGGGACTTGGGCTGCCTCTGATGGAGAATCATTATCCTCTACTACCAAATCTAGACCACTTTCCTGAGGGGAAACTATTTTATGTTCTGTATTCCAAAAGATGATATCCCTAATCCCCTAACTAGCCACACAGTTATCACTAAAGTTTACCATTGTTGTCTGTTCTTCATACTCCTGCCTAGCCTTAGAATTCTCATTTTGTTTTGTTAATGGAGTCAATATGTTGGCCCAATCCATCCAATAATGCTCCAAATATTATGAGGAGAAGTGATCCACTTCACTGTCCAGACTCTCAATATTATCTACAATGGAGTTATCCATTGCTGGTTGTTTTGCATTTGCAAGCTAATCCAAAAATGCTTTAGCAGCAACAGTTTTAGTTGTCTAAATATGTTCTAAAGTATTCTTCATCTTAGCACAATCTATTTAAAATTTTCCATAGGACTGGGAAGTTTTTGCAACAAGATTTTCAGTCCTCAAAACAACTAATTGCTTACCATTTGTCCACAACCTATGTCAGTCTTTCAGTAGGAACTCATAGGCCAACTTCATCATCAATGTGTATAACTCCATCCTATTAAAAATTCTTTAGCAGCAACATTTTTAGTTGTCTACATATGTTCTAAAGTATTCTCCATCTTAGCATGATCTATTTAAAAATTTCCATGGGACTGGGAAGTATTTGCAACAAAATTCTCAGCCCTTAAAACAACTAATTGCTTACCATTTGTCTATAACCTGTGTCGGTTTTTCAATAAGAACTCATAGGCTAACTTCATCATCAATGTGTATAAATCCATCCTATTAGAGATATGTTCTGTAACACTCGTATGTTCCTTTGAAGGATCAAAGTTAGTATGATTCAGAAGATCATTGTGCCACCCCGATTGAAAGACTCTACCCGTAGGAACCCATTTCCTAACAGAATTACTAGGGTTCCATGGATAACTGATTTGTATTTCGACTCTCTACAACTCACCATTATCTCCTAGTCAAAGAATAGTGGAGCATTCTTCAGTCTTTCAATACAGAGACAAATCCTTTCTATAAAGGCAGTTTGTGTGTCCATACACCTTGACTTCCCCAATGAACTAGCCAAGTAGCTTAAACCCTCTACCATCCAAAACTCCAATGATAAGTTGTGAAACTGAACCCACATAGGGAGAGCATCGAAGTGCCCCCCATCTATCTCCATTTTCAGCCACCACTTTTGGAGAAACAATAGTTGGTCGCCAACATGCCATAGACCTTGTTCCACAATCTCATTCAAGTAAGAATCATCTAAAATTTTGAATAATAATGTGTCATCTTTACACAACATCACTTTTTGCAACCCTTTTTCCCCCATCTGGCCCTTGCCCAAGCATTCACCATAGGAAAGGTTGGCTATTTGAATCAAAAAAAGCTAATCAAGGTCGATGATCATGCTTGTGCTCCGACATTAAAGAGCTCAATCGAAGGTGTAATACTCCATACTTCAAAACATTTTGATAATATTTGAAAGTACCGTTGTGATGTTGAATGCGCAACTTGTTTCACTAAGTACCCTCACTTCAAGAGTTAGCCGAGTTCATCTCAATAACTCCTGGTTTTTCAAGGTTCTTGCCATCCCATAAGCTAAGGACCACTTCTTTAGAGAGCTAGAAAATCGAGTGGGATGAACCTAACTCCGCGGACATTGCCATGGAGCTTCTGTGGGTCTTAGCAAGTATTTTTGAGTCGTATCAAGCTCGTATGGGTAAGCTCGAGTGTGAGTTTGGTCAGATCCGGAACTAGATGGGTTAAATCTGAAACTGAATGGGTCATATTTGGAGTTACATTTGGGTCACCGTTGTTGGATATAAAGTTGAACCTGGGTCGTTAGAAGGAGAGGAACCTTCCTTGCTCCCCTTTGTGTTGGTGTCATCTTGCTGTTGTCAGATCTAGAGCCTAGCACTCACGCCGCTATCCCTCTCTATCACTATCCTCGTCGTTATCACTCTCCCTCACTTATATCAAAAAGTTCTTAAGACAATAACAACACAAGAATTTTGGGGATAACCTCGATCTTTCGAAGTCTCTTTGCCAACTGTAAAAGGGTGTTTTCATCATAATAAAGATAGCATCGGGAATGGGATTGAACTCCAGCAGTTTTCCTTACGTTACATACAAGCAATTTGATTATAGTAGCAGTCTCAAAAAAAGATAGAATCTAATTTCCGCATATGTAAAAAATTTAGGATGAATAGAATGAATAAACCTAAGTTTTGCCCTGAGAAACCATTTGATCCATTACATTCACCATTATGCAAGAAAATGTTTAATAAATCCAAGATCAATAGAAGAAAGGATTAATAGGCCGTTTGGAAACCTTTGAATTGGATTCATTGACGAATTGGATTAAATTACATTTGTGGGATTAAATTAAATTTGATTTACACTGTTTGGAACAAATCTATAAATATTAGAATTGAGTTCAATTACATTGTTTGGAACACAATAAAAATGAATTCAACTACTTAATATGACTTTTTTATCCTTAACTAAAAATAATATGTAATCAATGTGTGTGTGTTTTATAGTAATTTGTATATTTATAATGTGTATATTTGGAAAAAGAATTTTTAATGTTTTGAAAAGAATTGGCTCTTCAATTCATACACCAAATCGGACCATTTGAGATGTGAATTGAATTCATAAAGAAAATGAGCTGCAATTACGTGGTTGAATTCAAGTCATCTCTTTTTTAGCATTCCAAACGCATGAATTGAATCCAATTCATTGGATTTCAAACAGGCTGTAAGGAGAAAATCCAAGAATTGGAAGATGTCAAATAATAGAAGCTAAAGGACATGTGAATTATGTTATAATCAAGGTTACAAAAAAAGTGTCTACTTAAGGATGCCTTAAAATAAAATTTTTGGCAATATCACACTTAGTAGGTATAAAATCAATAATCAATGGTTACGTTTACAATTTACCATTACAAGAAAAATGTGCTTTTGCGACGGTCTTTACCGAACAGAAAACACAGAATTTCCGTCGGTATGTAAGATTAGCGACGGACATTACCGATGGACAAAAGCGTCGTATAAACGGCCGTAGTTAACAAATACCAACGAAAAATAATTTACCGTTGGTAAATTTACTGATAATATATTTTTTACTGTTAGTATATTTACAAATGGAAAATCATTTTCCATTGGTATATTTACTAACGGTTTAAACACTTTTGTCGGTAACTTGTTACAAAATTACCGATGGTTATTCCGTCTGTAACTACCAATAGTATATCGTTGGTTATTTCATCTGTGATTACCTATGGTATGTAGTTGATTGCTCTATCTGTGATTACCGATGGTTTCTGTCTTTCCGTCGGTACATAATTGTTCCAAATATATAGAAGGAAGTTGTTGTTCCTGATTGAACCAGATTTATACTATGAATTGACCCTGTTTTCTTAAGTATTTATGCATTTGTTGACTCCTAATTCATGATTTTTGTGCTTAATTGGGTCCTTCATATCG
>JAOSBN010000002.1:8543642-8572236 GCA_027563595.1 Erythroxylum suave | reverse complement strand
TGCAATTCTTGGTATAAATTGATTTTGACCGGTTTCCAAGAATCAATCTTAGGATTGATAGATAAGCCGCGATCAGTTCCGTCGATAATCATATACGACATGTGGTTGGTTACTCCGTTTGTGATTACCGATGGTTTCCGTCTTTTCGTTGATACGTTTGTGTAAATCATGGGGGAAATTGTTCCAAATTTACTAATGGAAGTTGTTGTTCCGTCTGTGATTACCGATGGTAATGTTTATTCCATCGGTAAATGTTTTAATTTTAGCGATGGATTTTCATATGTCTGTTGGTAAATGAGTTAGAAAACTTTTTTTTTAATGTACTGTCAATACCATCAATAAATTTTATTTTGCATAACTTAAGCAGCTATTAATGTAATAGTATAAATTTAATTTTTAAACATAAATTTGATTGATGATATAAAGTTAAAAATATCTTAATTGATAATAAAAACATTAAACTGTACATAATAAGTTTTCGTATCTCTAATAAAATGATCAAAAGTACACTATTAATTTGGAGACGACGGATGCTCTGATTGATGCGATGAGGTGCTATCCCTACCCTTCAACTCATCTATCTCATTATGGAGCTAACCTATGCACTCCATTGACTGTTGTAACTAAGTTGTCAGCATCTGTACTGTGCTCTCAAGCTGAACGACTCTCTCATTGGATGTTGACCGCCTATTAGTTGTAGTTGTACTAGACGTAGAGGATTGCGAATAACATGTATTCATATATGAACCTAAGTCGAATATCCTTCCCCGATGATCCCTACCACCCACTGCATAAAGATAGGTTTGAGTCTCATCAACATCTTCAGACTACTGAGATTGTCGTTCAGTGCTTTCTTGAATTTGGTCCTATCAGAAGGCAATGATTATATTAGTGAGTGATAATTATTAAGCATTAACATTAAACCATAAATTTCATATACATTGAGTTCTCTACAACGGTTGTTGACGAATGTCACACCATCATGCTTTTTAGTGTGAGTGTGCAAAAAGAGCTGACGAGGTGTAGGCCTCATGCCCATAGTCTTTTCCTACATAAGAATAAAATGTTATAAGTGAATTAGAATTTATAAAAATTTCGACAGAGTTTCCTCTATTTTTATGAAATCTACCCCCTACTAAATAAAGAATAAAAATAAAAAAAACACAGTCATATATGGCACCAGACATTTATAACATTATCATTCTCAACAAGAAACACATATTTTCATTACAAAATTCACACATAAAATTCAATAGAAATACAGCAAAGTAAAGAAATGACAATATAAATTTAAAGTATAGATACTTACAAATCTCTCTGCATGCTCTTGGTGGGTAATAAATTCTCCCGTATGTACGGAAAGACTCTCTCCCCTCGGTTCTTCACTTATGTTGGCCGAATTACGCTCTAAAAGGGACATTGCCTCAGGTGATGTCCAATACTGTTGCCAACAACTCCATATTTCTTCAGAAATGTAAGCCGGTCATACACTAACCCTATGTAATGCAGCAACAAAATCGTAATAACATGTACGTTCTCATCTTTCCCATACTCTATAGACAATAGCGTCAAATTGAGAATCCCAAAAAAATTCTTTCTTAAACAAAAGGAAAAAAAATCAATTAATACTTATGATGTAATGATATTTATCTAATAAATATACAAAACTATTAATTAAAAAAGAAAATAATAATTTTTATCGTACCTCAAACTCGTACTAGTAAAATTCTCTTGTCGCCTGAGAGATATTCTTCCATACAAAGCCCTCGATATCAATCTTCTCCTGGAATTTTGATATCAGGTTTCTTGAACACGGTCAAGATGGAATGAACCTAATATAAGATTGAAAAATTTTATACCGTTTTGAAAATTGAAACTTACAATTTAATTATAAACATATAGTGTTCAATGTATTTTCATTTACATATTATTGACAATTGTAATGTAAGTTCTTCCATCAGGTCCCTCTGCTCTAGGCTTGTCACACTCCATTACCATAAATTACATACCAGAATACCCTGTGGACATTCTAGTATATAATCTATAATAATGGTGTGTTAACTATCTCACCTTCAGTTTATAACATCGCAACATATCCAACTTAGTCATGAAATCAATTATTGTACATAAAAGTCACTAAAAATTAAATACCAAAATTAATAAACTGTATTCCTCTTTTCATTTCATAAACAAAAACTAAATTTACAATGTAGCTTTCAACATCCAAACATGTACATTAAAAGTCTCCAATATCATCAGAGTACGTACATTATCAAGCTTAATATAAATATGCTACATGAAAGAGGAAATATACAAAATATCTATCTAAACTCTTTAATCTCAGCTGACCGACCTTTGAGCCATTTTTTCTTCACAAAAGTACAAGAATTATGCTTCTTGTAGTCTCTCAATAGCTAATGTCCTTTCTTGGTCCTGAAATGTTAACGTGCAATTTTGGGTGAGTTTTGCGAACTCAATAAGGTAACCATCATTGATGGTTGACTCAATTCATGTAACACCTTATCATATAATATTTCACATCTTTATATATTGCAAGAAATATCATATATCACATTCTCATTCAAATATAAGGTACCAATACATTTTTAATATTAAACACATATATATATTAAAATATATATGCAATGCACGTGAGACTCACTTTCACTTATTATTGTTATTGTTGTAATCGTGTTCCTTTTTACTAGCTCATATCCCTTAGCTCTTTACACTAGCCTTCATCCTTCATGCATTCATGTAATGGAATGCTTCAAATTCATATATATATAATCAGTCACTTGATTTCAGTTTCACATTCACATTCACATTTATCATTAGACCTTGGTCCGAAATTCAACAATAATGTGAAGTATCACTTATTCATCCAAATTCACAGGCAAGGAGCACTTCAATATCGCAATCATCAAATCAAAATCTTCAGATCTTCATGTCCGGAATTAGTATAATCAATTACACATTCATAAGAGAATTCAATCATAATCAAAACAATTAATTAAGTGAGACCATCTAGGTTACTCACAGTTTGCTCCCAAAGCGAAGTTCCGGCAATATCAAAAAGTGGTCGATCTACTTGTTCTTCTATAAGCAATCATATATAAAATTTACACATTCAGATAAATAGTCAATCATAAGCACATTCATGAATATTGTACCATGTATTAGTTCAATGACAATTTCTTGGGTATGTTTCTTTATTACACTTTATAAGCAATTTCAACACCTTTCAAACATTTACTGACTTTTCTTATACTGAAACAGTGATCTGTACTCAACTTCCACCCAGAAATTGAAATTCTTATAGATAGAATTAAAATTCTATTTCTCCATACAATTTGTATCCCGATGTCTCTAGTTTACTCCAAGTCAAAAATCATTTCATTTGGATACATACAGGTCAAGATATTGTCAAGATACAGAAGCATGTTCAGTGAAAATACTTTATTTACCAAAATCCAGAACTCCTCATCGATTTCATCTAAAATTTATCACTCAATATCTCCTAAATGATTTTAGATGGCTATAATTTTTGGTGGGGATGTAAAACAATGTGTATCAAGTCTAATGGTTCAAGTCCCACGTCATTTGGAGGTCAGGAGAAGAAAATATGGACAAAAGACCAAGAGATGTTCAAAACAGTCCCTCCCTTTTTTCAAAGTTTCAGAGTTGCGATCGTGGACCTTTATCAACAGAGTCGCAATCGTGCTAAGGAACGATCGCGACTTCCCTTGTTTTTCAATAGAGTTAAGTGACCTGTTGTGTTTTCTTCCTTCTCTTTCATTTGTTCTTGTCATTTTTGACTTACAACCAAATGTTTTCAGATAACACTTTCTTCTAATCAAATGTTCCTCTATGTCTTAAGCTTCGAATGACACCAAATTCATTCATTTTGGTACAGTATCATGCAAGTTATGATCAAAATACTCTATAATGTTCCTTATGTCTCAACAGAATACTACTCTTAACTTCAAGCTAAATTTCAGGGTTCTTATGAATAGAATTAAAATTTGACTTCTTCAAGAAAGTTGTAGACATATATCTCTAGTTTAACATGAACTAAGAATCGACTCATTTGAAAATATATAGCTCAACATATAATCAAAAGAATCAAAGCTGTTTAGTAAAAATACTCTAGTGCATATGCAAACTCCAAACACCAAAATCAGGCACGTAACCACCACCTTCTTCTACACTTTCATTTCATCAAAAACTTATCATTTCTATATCAGAACCTCACCAAATTCATGAATTTCTGCATCTATGTCTCAGATTCTCATGTTTCTTACAATCTTATAAACACTTTCTGCACAAAATCGATTTCACACAAACATCAAAAATAACAATTATATTCACGTATTTCATTAGAGTTTCTGCACTTTCATTCTTCAGTCACAGTAACTAATCTTCTTACTCATGCATGTATTTCCTTTACACTATTACAATATCATCATAAATCATGATTCAACAAGGTTTCCATCACATTATTATCAACTTTACATTAACACTGAAACTACTCAACTTTCTCAATTCATGCATGAACTCATTTTCAACCATTATAACATCATCAGAATCAGTTATAGTATCCAGAAAACTAAAACCACCACTTACTTGATTCAACTATGCTTCCTAGCAGTGCGAGTGTATCAATGACACAGAAATTTCACACCTGATGTTTCGATGGATGAGCAAGGAAAAGTACTTTTGGTAAACATTATTCTTTCGGTAGAGAAAACAACGAGAGAAAGAAAGAAAGCTACAAACATTTTCCTTCTCAAAATCACTACTACGTGTCCTCTTGCATGCAATACATTTGTCACTTATTTGTGTTGCCATATGTCACAATGCTATTGGTCTATTCTTTCAATATTTTACCTAGTCTAAAATACCCTAAATTTTTGAAAATTTCCAAAAATTCACCAAAAATTCTGAAATAATACTAATAGTCTCCAAATAAAATTTTAACGCAAATAAGTCACAACTTACATTTTAATCAGTCAATCATACCTGGAAAATGTCAATGAATGCATGTACAATTATTTTAATGTATCAAAATAAATATTCACATGTGTGTGAATGTACAAAGATGCATGAGCATAAATTGCACTTCTAATTTCTCACAGTACACCCAATTCACTATTTTAGGGTCTAGACCTAAACATGGGATGTTACAAGGCTAGTGGCCGCTTCCTTCATTATCATTGTTTACCCCTAATACCTCTGTCGGTATAGGGGTAGTAAATGATGTAGGGGTCATGAATGGTGCAGCAACATCTATAGAAGTTAACTCATCTGCAAGTTTAGTAGCTGAAGGGGGAGGATGAGATTCAGTTCCAGCTGCTACACCATGAGATGCTTCACCTGTACAGTAAGTACCTCCGAATCATGGTCTGAATCTTGATCGCAAAATATATTGTCTTCCCTTTGGTGCCATATTTCAACCTGAAATTAATATTAAGCTTCAGCTCTTTGAAGTTATGACAAGTAATCTCAGTGCACCAATGAGAATATACTACAAACATCATACAAAGTTGCAACCTTCTTATGTCAGATTCAAGGATGAAAAAATAAGAATGAAATTAAACAAGTTAAAATAATTTCCATATTTAGTCAAGATGGAAATGGATTAAGAAAAGAGGGCAAGCAATAAAATTTGGGAGGCTACAGAAGTGTAATATGCCACAAGAGAATTAGGGATGATGTATCAAGTAAAGGAAATAATTGATTACTTGAATATAATATTCAATTACAAACACAAATTAATCGCTATCATCACTTAATTGTAAATCAAAGCCATCTTCTTTTTCCGAAGAATTTGAATTAAATTCAGGCTCTTCTTCAGATCTCTGGTCCTCCTTATCCTCCCTAGATAAAATTTCAACATATGCATTCCATGGATCGTTCAAAAGTTCATTATCCTCATATAGGACAAATGGATTTATTTCATAAGCATCTTCTTGAAACGCTTCACTTTCAATTCTCTATTCTCCTTTTCCATGTGATTCAAAAATACTTCGAGGTTTAACTTTGCAAACAACCAAACAATCTGACTTATCTTATCGTAAGCTAGGAAAAGGGATATAATAAACCTGGATCGCTTGCATTGCTAACACAAAAGGTTCAAATTGTCGAAACCTTCTTCGCTTGTTGATTTCAACTAGATTGTATCGGCTATGCACTTTTGTACCAACATTTGGAGTTGGATCAAACCACTCACACTTAAATATCACACTTCGCTTTATTGGTAATACAGGATACTCAATTTCAAGTATCTTAGTAATTTTTTCATAGTAATCCATCAATTATCCTTATATGTAAACTCCACTATTTATTGTTGCATTGCTATGACCATAATATTCTAAATGATCTTTATATCCATTAACAAAATACACCGGATATGATTTAACAGTTTGCAAAGGTCCCTTCCCAAGATCACATATGAACTTGTTCTCAATTGGATTTTCTAAAACCTATAGAAAAGAAAATACCAAATTAAAACTATGATCTTGTGGTTTGAACACTTAAATCTTATAATTCAGTCATTTTAAAGTATGTAAGTGAAAACTTACATACTGCTCAAACCATCGAGGAAAGTGTCTTCCAACTTCTTTATTGATATCATCATGTGTTTTCTCAGGCATGAGCTCGCGTAACAATTCCTCGTATTATCTAAAAACATTATTATGCATGTTTAGTTATGAATAACACTAAAATTCAAATGACAAATAATCTATTTCAACTTACTGCACGAAAGGTGGAACCTCTTGATAGTTCAATAAAATATAACCATGACCAGCCTCAATTTCTTCCTCTATTAACATTCTTCACGTTGAACGTCCTTATGTTCATCCAGGATATGTGAAAATGGAAACTTATCATCATTATCAGTAGTTCCTCCCCCATCGTCATTACGAGAAACTTTTTTTTCTCTTGTGTGAACATGCGACTCAAAGTAATGTGAACAAAATGTACTAGCTTCCTCCATTAAATAAGCAGTACATATCGAACCTTCAACTCTAGCCTTATTTTTCACATTTTTCTTCAAGTGATGCAAATACCTATATAAGCGAATAGGGTTACACGATTTTAGTTATGAAAATATGATATGATATCAATTACAATAATTTATGTTAAATTACGTACCTCTAAAATGAATACATCCAACGGTATTGAATTGGACCAGCTAGTTTAGCCCCATATGCTAAATGAGCAAGTAGATGCTCCATACAATCATAGAAGCTTGGAGGAAATATTCCTTCTAACTTGCATAAAGTTGCTGGAATTTCTCTTTTTAGTTTTTTCATTTCAGCCAACTTAATTTCAGATGATGTTAAACTTTTGAAAAACAAACTTAATTATATTATTACTTCCCAAAACTTATTTGGTAGCAACTCCCAAAATGCAATTGGAATTAACCTTTGTATAAACACATGACAATCATGACTTTTCACCCCAAATAATTTGTACTTCCTCATATCCATATACCTTACCAAGTTTGAGACATAACTATCGAGAAACTTTAGACTTTTCAACCATTTACACAATATTTTCTTCTGCTTTTTGGCTAAAGTGTAACATGGCTTTGGATATTTACCGGTGCGAAGATCTTTATGTAACTTATTCCTTCTACAAAAAGGTTTCAAGTTAGCCCATGATTTTGCATTATCTTTTGTCCTCCCTTTAATGTTCATAATCGTATTGAACAAATTATCAACAATATTTTTTTCAATATGCATCACATCTAGATTACGACGTATCAAATTAGTTTTCCAATATGGCAAATCCCAAAAGATGCTCTTTTTCTCCAACCAAAGTTTCTGTTAATGCTTGTATTAATTTCATCAGCTTCAAATTCTATAAGTTTCAACAAGCCTAATTCCTCAATCTCCTGCAATATCTCTTCACCAGCTTTATGAGGGGGAGGAGATGATTTTACCATCCTATTCTTAATGAAGTTTTATTTATTGCGTCTAAATGGATGATCTGGAGGAAGAAATTTTTTGTAATTGTCAAACCAACATATTTTACGCCAGTTTGAAAGATAAAACGCATTTGAATCATTGTCACAATAGGACAAGCCAATTTTTATGTTGTGCTCCATCTAGACAATATGGCATGTGCCAAAAAATCATTAATTGTCCACATTAAAGCTGCTCTCAACACAAAATTTTGTTTCAGAGACACATCATATGTCTCAACACCATATTCCCAAAGATGTTGCAATTCAGATATCAGTGGTTGTAAGAATACATCAATTTTATACTTCGGATTTGTAGGCCCTGGCACAATCACTCACTGTCAAAAACATATATGCCTCTTTCTTATACATCCATGGAGGTAAATTATAAAGAGTAATTATAACTGGCCATGATGAATATTGCTGGCCGGATTGACCAAAAGGTTGGAGTCTATCCGTCGACAATCCCAACCTAATATTTTGACTTTCAGCTGCAAACTCATAACGGGTGTCACTAAAATGTTTTCATGCCAATGCATCTAATGAATGACTCATTATTCCATCTTACTGTTGGTGTTCATTATGCCATCTCATGTGAGATGCAGTAATATCAAAAGCATATAGTCCTTGAAGTCTCGGAGTTAGCAGGAAATAATACATCCGCTTCTACGGTATTAACTTTCCTTTCAGATAACACTTTCCAGGCTTGAACCTAGATTGTCCACAAAATTTGCATTCTTGTAATTTCACATCATCATCCCAATACAACATACATCTCAATTTACAACAATCAATCTTTTCAATAGGCAAACCAAAACCCCTAATACGTATCTTTATATTGTAAAAGCTATCAACCATTGTGTGATCAAGAGGCAATGATTCATTATACCATCAAAGAATTTATCAAAACTACGATCAGAAATATGCCCTTCAGGCTTTATGTTCAAGATACGAGCAATTGATGACAATTGAGTCATTGTCTCACAATTTGGCCATAGTTCTTGGTCAGCTGAGTGTAGTAAGTCAAAAAACTGCTTGGATTGTGGGTTAGGTTCTTCTTTAATATTTTCTATATTTTCCTGAAAGGTATAACCGGCTGCATCATAAAACATTTGCACATAAGGATTTTCAATTGCATCTACATTATTGTTCTAAATCCAATCCCCCCTTCAAACTCATTTAAGCTCACTGACAATTGTGCTTCATTAGCCCTTAAGGTGCTACTAATCAATGGTTCCCTACGTCGTGTCCACTCAAAATAATTTGGGACAAACCCTCTTCTCATCTAATGTCCATTCACTTCATCAATAGGAAGGAAATGAATGTGCTTGCACTTTTTACATCGACATCTGATCTTTGGCCCATCCTTATATGTACTTGAGAACATACGTAATGAATAAAAGCTTCAATTCTCTCAAAAAACTCAGGATTAATGAAACCATCACGTGATAATCGTCTATACATCCAAGATCTATCAACATGACTCATTTCTGCAAAACTGTTTATTTAAAATAATGATTCTATAGTTAGTATCGTTCATGTTCTCCAAAATATATAGAACATCTAAACTTTACACTAAATCCCCAAAGCATTAACCAATTGAATTAATAACCTACAATTGATTTCAAAACTATGGCATGTGGCATTGTTTACACTTGTGAATCAAGAAAACAAATTCTCGCTGTGACTCCTAGGGTCATGGAATTTTTCACCGATAAGCCTCACGGGAGCTGCATCACGGGTTTCTAGCCTATATACCATCCTAGGGTTTATTATGGAAAGCAATTATCTTGTCTATGAAACATATTAATTCTTTATGTGAATACTAAGTTTTCATTAATAAAATCGAAGTTGAAGTATTAACCGATTGAATTAATCATCTACAATTGATTTCAAAACTATAGTATGTGGCATTGTTTACACTTATGAATTAAGAAAGCAAGTTCTCACTGTGACTCCTAGGCTCGTGAAATTTTTCACCAATAAGCCTCAAGGGAGTTACATCACAAATTTCCAGCCTATATACCGTTCTAGGGGGTTTATTATGGAAAGCAATTGTCTTGTCTATAAAACGTATTAATTCCTTATATTAATAAGTTTGCGTTAATCAAATCGAAGTTGATTAATGCAAACTGATTGAATTATAACATCTCAAACTAATTCGACATATAGTAAATACTTAGACTATTAAAGAAAAACATAAAAAATCATCAATGATTAGAAGAATATTCTAAACAACAACACAAAATGAAGACCTCCTTTGCATTCACACAGAATCCAAAGGTATCATAATCATATTATTAAAGCAATACATATGGTAAATATTAGTTGAACAACTAACCTAGATGGATGGATAACTTTAGTCTAAAATGAAGAAAGATGAGCGACACTCTCTAACACAATATAGGGCTTGTGAAAAAGAATATCAAATATTTAATATAAGATTGAGAAATTAAAATGTGATATGCATTACATGATAGAATTTAAAACTGTGGCTCTTGTCAATAATAATGACAATATTTTGATGTAAGTAAATAAGGCATCAAATAGGGAAATCAATAAACTCAAATATTCATTATCTAAATTCATTATAGGTAGTGAAATTTTGAATAACATGCTTGGAGCCTAAAAGAGTTATAATGATAAATACAAATTGGTTTTACTTATAAAAATGAACCTCTAATTAATTACAAGACACTTTTTGTAAGGGGTAAGCATTTACAAGATGAGTTATTGCCTAAATTACCAAAGGAGCATATAACATCCAATTATATGCATTAAAAATTGAATGCTCATACATCATCATTCAATTGTCAACAAAAGAAAAAATTTATGGATTGTGAGAATTCTAAACTTAGAGTACATGACATTAAAGTAAAAATAGACAAAATTTTCATATAAGGTCATCTTAAAAGAGCACGGAAGAATATCACTTATCTCACTATAATTATAGCATCGCATTTTATAAAAGCTATTACTTATGTCCCATTTATCATAACGGTAAATAAGCATATCATCTGCCAATTCATATTCTAAGAATCAAAGTCACAAAATTTAAGCATGTTGCATCTTCTATAATGACAACTCTCCACACCTTCATGAAGTTATCTAGATTATGTTTAAACACAAACAAATTATTGAACTGCTTCATACCTTCATGAAGTTATACTAGATTATGTCTACGAGGACATCCAATATTGAATTGGGATTGATCCTTGACTCAAATTAATTTTAGTTTACTAACAAGTATTCATCAGGTATTTCTACCAATTTTCTCGTATGAGTAAGCAATTAAAAATATCTATTTTATTAATATTTTTAATTAACAACCTAGATATAATCTTAGATTTAATTAATAAATAGTATTAAGAATAACGAAAATTGATGAACAAGATAACACATGTACTATGTATATTTAGGCCAGACAAATATTCTTCTTAGAATTCTTGTTTCTAATGTAGTACAGTAATCCTAATATCTGCTTCTAATTAGAAATATTGAATATGATTTTTCCAACCTATCTATAGATTAAATTAATAAATAATCACTTAGCCATAAATTGACACAATCATTTAAATAAAGTAGATGAACATTTAATATTGAATAGCTAAAGAGGATTACAAACTAATTCATAATAGTTCAATAATCAAACCTTGTCTACTTCCACTTCCCAAATCTCTTTTAGGAATCCATTGAAATCTTCTTTCAACTAAGTGAAAAGGAACATCCTTACAATAATCTTTGTTTAAATAAAAAGTAACTCTTAAACAATCTTTCTTAAAGATTACAAGTACCCTAAATCCTTCTTAGATCGATTAACTATAAGAGATACAATGCCAAATTTTCTTTACAACTTGAATAAAATGTGCTTATTCACTTTAATGCTCAATGGTTCATAATCACTTCACAATGATTGAATGATTATTTGTGAATACTTAAGAACTATTATAAAAGTGTTATTGTAACTTTACAATATCATAAAGATGTTCAAAACCTAAATGTTTAGGTATTTATAATCATAAAAAATTCAAATTATTATTAGACACAAAATCTACTCATAAAGTGAACTGATTGATCACACTCAATAGTACCCAACATGCATCCAAAAGGGGAGGATGACTATTCATAAAAGTTTAATGAGCATTGTCAATATCTGAATGCAATTGTATCTTTAAATTAATATAAAACAAGTTCATGTATTATCTGAACATGGAAGTCTCTATCTAAGGGACATTTAATCTAACAACTCATAAACAATATGTATTATCTCTAACTAATCACAAAACAAATGCATTTTTCCATTATTTACCAATAACAATACATGTAAACAACAAATAAAGCAATAATGACACAAAAAAATGCATACACTAACAATCATCACATAAAAACCAACCACCCAACACCCACGGTATACATATATATAACCATATAACAACTTTGTTTTTTGGAGACAAAATAAACCAATAGAGAGTCTACCTGAAAATGGCACACGATGGGCTAAAAAACAAGTAGAAATCGATGGTGGAAGCAAGGAAAATCGCATAAAACTAACGCAGTTGAGGGAGGAGAGAAGAAAAATAGCAGGGGGTCTGATTAAGATGATAATTAAGCCAACCAACGTCATTTTTATTTATGAGCAACTCGTCATTTACCGACGAAACATATTTTCTATCGTTATTTTAATTCAAAAAATATCGCACTATGTCTTGCTGCCTTATTTTGCAATGGATAAGTATTCTTGTCAGTAACAGAGAGTGTTCATTAATGACGGATTTTATACCGTCAGGCAAATTTCCTACACTATTTAATTGCGGGAAGCATTCCCGCAATTTTTATCGACAGGCATGGTTTGGTCCTTCTCGCAATTTTTACCGACAGGCATGGTTTGGTCGTCACTATATTTCGTTGGAAAATTTGCACGAATGTTTTCCCTCCACCTTTACAGATGACAATTGTGTCCGTCGCAAAATAAAAATTTTCACGAGACTTTTACCGACTGATAATATTTTTCTGTCGATAATTAGCTTTGCTTTTGTTTATGTCGATAAATTTCTACCGCTAATGTATGATTTTCTTATAGTGGACTATTTAATTTGATGGATATGAATACTTGCTTGTGTATTTTTCATGATCATCTATTATTACAAAAGATGCAACATAAAGGTCTCCACTCATAACGACAACTATCTAAAAGTTACCTATGAAAAAGGCATGAACTAGAATGGCAAGAGTATTAATATAAAATTCTCCACCAAATAAAGCTACAATTAGAAAGACAACAATAAAAATACAAAGATCACCTTAAGCAAAGGTAGTAACTAAGATGGCCTAAGTAAAATAATTTTTTCCATCAACATGTAGAAAAATCCCTAAGCCTCTAAGAGTAATAAGATCCACAAACAATGTCACTACTTTAATTAATGATAAATATAAAAGGAGGATAATAACTATTGGTTATAGCATCAAATATGAAAAAAAGATGACAAAATATATACCATCATACAATATTCTTATATAAACATTGGTAATTGATTAACATAGTTTTCTCAAGTATTAATAAAAGGTTCTTGGTGAAAGGTAGCAATGAATCAATTCAAAATAGAAAAAGGAGACAAGATGATTATGTTGTTGCAGTTGTTAAGAATAAAAGAGCTAAGGCATATAATAAAACAATTGTTGAAATCCAACTTCAAAAAATGATCGAGAAATCTAACAAATTGAAAAAGATGTATCGATTAAGTATGTCAAGATATATTAACAATAGAAGAAGACAGTTCAAGAGTTGATAACTTGGAACATTTATCTATTTTAGACTTTAATATAAATTTTAGAGTTTAAGTTTTGCTAAAGATGTTAGAAGTGGTTGTGCGGTTACCCCGGCAATTCTGTAATGAGCTGGAAAAAATAATACGGATCTTCATTTGGAGGTCCCAAAATGAGAAACGGACACCCGACCTTCTCAACTGGGAAGTCGTATGTCGACCAAAAAAAGCTAGGGGACTTAGGATCAAACGCGTTCGAGCAACCAACGATGGCCTTCTTACTAAATTGGGATGGGACTTGCTCACTAAACCCGCAGATTTATGAGTAAAAGTCCTTAAAGCTAAATATCGGCTAAACGTACATCACATCCCTCAATCGCTGCCTAAGAAAGGGGCATCGATAATTTGGAGGGGGATTGCATATACATGGGCTTTGTCTGCCAATGTGTTAAATGGAAACTGGGCAATGGTAGACGAATACATTGTTGGCTAGACCAATGGTTGGACAATTGGGGTTCCTTAGTAAATGAGACAATGATTCCCCTTCCTGACAGGTTGATGTACATGCATGTAACAAAGTATGTGGAGGAGGATGGCACCTAGAAATGGGATATGATCAATCACTATCTCCCATCTCAAGTTTGTGTGGTTCTGGCAATGATTCAGCCTCCATCAGTTGATGTGGACGACGACCGAATTGTCCAAGGCCTCGGCCAACATGGTGCGTTCACAGTAGTTTCTGCTTATGAGTTAATCACAAATTTAGATTCAGCGGCCTAAAATCCAATTTGGAATGTCGTATGGAAATGGCCAGGGCCTCAACGGATTCACTCCTTTCTGTGGCTATTAGCCAATAGAAAGTTACTAACTAACTAACAACTTGTTGCTAGACACATAACAACAGATAACAATTGCCAATATTGTGGCCACGAAGAGACCACATTGCATGCATTTCGAGATTGTCACAGGATTTAGGACTTTTAGCACAAATTGTCCCCTGCGGTGTAGGAGTCGGCCTTCTATTAGTGGCCTGAGAAGACGTGGCTATAGTCTAATATGTCTAACACTGGCCTTATGTAGGAGCTCTAGTGGGCCACCATATTTGGCGTCTCTTGCTGGTATACCTGATAGTGGCGAAACAAATGTATTTTTTACGAGGGCTTTGAGTGGTCGGACGTCGGACATCGCATAGTATTAGAGTATGTTTCTTGGGTCCGACAAACACAAGTAGTGACGAATCGCGTAACTAATCCCCCGGGGTTACTTGTAGGCCACTTAGTCAACCAGAAACCACCGCCGGAAAGTTGGATAAAAGTTAATACAGATGGTGCGGTTCCAAATGATTCTTCTGGTGGTACGACTAGGGGCTACTTCAGGACTGCAATGGCTAGTGGTGTAGAGGATTTTTACATAATTTTGGGGCATGCTTGCCCTTGGTTGATGAATTAAGGGGAGTTAACGAGGGGCTTAAATTGGCCTGGGACCATAGTTATCGGAAAATCATATTGGAAGTAGATTCGTTAGAAGTCATCAATATCCTTTCCTCTTTTGAAAGATTACTGACTGGGCACTTTGTTTTAGTATAGGGCATACAAGCAGTCGGAGGTGAAGTTTCAACATGTCTATAGAAAGAGGAACCAAAGCGCTAATAGTCTCCCAGGATTGCAAGTTCTTACAAAACCTCCGACAAACTCGATGTATTTTATACACCTAAATAGACAAGAAACTTTGTATCGTCGGGGCATAAGTTATAGTTAACTTTTTTTTCCTATGTATTAAAAAAAAGAAATGTCAGTAGTAGATGATAAGAATTGTATTTTATGCAGATAGATATTGATGTGACATTATCATTGCCATCTTTTAACCATATCTCACGTATGATGAAGTGGGGATGACAAAATTAGAAATTCGAACAATAATTAGTTATAAGAGTGCATAACTTCTGGACAGATGTACGAGAAAACCTCCAAACTTCCAAAAGCAACACATATAACTTTCTTTATGTGTTTCAGGTTAGAATAATAAAGTTTCATTTATGGATTCAATAAAAGTAAGGAAGCTAAACTTTTTAGTGCTGAGATTCCATTGGAGTTTCGACTTAACAATAGTATCATCCATGTCATAGTTGTGCTGCACGTTGGTTTGGCACTCCGGTAAGAAATGACTAATCAAGGCAATAACCTTATGATTTTCAAATTATTTCAGCAACTGACAAATAGTTTTAAAATTTTGGGCATTAAAATTAATATTAAGACAAAGTTACAAAATCATTATCTCTTTTTGCTATTGATAACAAAATATTAGTTAAATAATTAATTTTATTTGAGTCTCTTCTAAAGAATTTATGAATAAATTGACTATATTTTTGTTTAAGAATAAATAACAAATTGTAATTTTATTTATTAAAATATACTTTAATTGTTAAATTCTTTATAATTAAATATTTAAAATTAATAATAATTATTAACAATTTATGTATTTTTGGAACTTGGTATATTCATTAGATAATTATCAAGTTTAAAGTATTTTTATTTTAAAATTATGATTATTTTATTGGACTTTGGAATTTTAGTTTAAAAATCAACTATACAAATTTTTATTGAATTTAAAAATTAGAAAGAGTTATTATGTTTTGGTGTTTCCTTATGCCCCCCGGATTGGGTATGATTATGATCCCCAGCGGCATACTAATGCTCCTAACCGCGATTATGTTTACTCTATTTCACCGTCATATCAAAGTCTTCCATGAACCGTGACGATTAGTAAATATAAACTTCAACCCTTTCATTTGAATAGCTCACACCCACCAAACCAAACCCCAACTTACCTTGACTCACCCAAATGCTACTCTGTCTCTGTCATTCAAATAATTTGTATAAGATTAACATGTTGACCCCTTCGCTAGGAACCAGGAAGACAATTTTTAATATGTTTTATGTTAAATATATATGACTAATTTTATATTAAAACATGGAGAAGTTACAGCAAAATCAAAGTCGTCTGATTTTCTTGTGTCTCAAAGTGCGCCACCGGGCCTCTCCCCATGTTCAGATTTCCGCAGCTCATTTATTCCCAGAGACCCTCGAATCTCTCTCTATGTCAAGGTAGAAAATTGAAGTTTGGTTGCGAAATATTAACGTCAAGAATGAGCAGGTGAAAAAAAATGGGATAGAAGTAGAAAGCACGCAACATTCCTCAAAACAATGAGAGGCGCCACCTCCCCCAGCTCTGTTGAGCCCAGACACCGACTCACTTCTTCTACTTCTAATACTTGGTCCGTCCCTCTCTTCTCTCTCTTTTCGTTATTTTCAGTTGTGTTGTTTCAGTGATCTGATCATGACCTAATTTACGAATTGACTTTTGTTGTTTGTTGTATAAGTACTTGAAATGACTGATTTATGCAATTCTGACGTACAGTGAAGATGGCGGAAGGAGGTCGTTAAGAGATAGGGATCTTAGAGATGTTGAAAAGGCCATACAGTTTCCTTTTCAATATAAGAATCTTTTTTGCAAGATTTCTACTTTGAAGCTTGTGCTCCTAATCATTGCATTGGGGACTTTAGTTACGCTCTACCATTCTCCACCTGTCTACGTTGCAGATCATCCTTCCTCCTCCGTTGACCGGTTCGCTATATTTTACATTCTTCTAATTTCACTTGTCAATTGTTTCTTTCTATTTTTTCTTTTCCTTCTTTAGCGGTCCGACTACTTCTTACCCTTTGCCTATAACTATAGGAGTATGCGCATATCTTGCAATTTTAACGAGTCTTCTGAATGAATTCTAGATACAAGGCATGATGGAATTGGTATTTTTCGTATCTTTGTGTTATGTTGAAATTAAAATTTCAATGCAATCAGGGCGAGTTTTGTGAGGGATGGTGTTGCTTCGGATCCTCGTTATACCTCAACTTCTGAGGTTGATTGGGACCAGATTTCGGATATTATCGACAGACTTAGTGACACTAAAGACTATCAAGGAATTGGCTTGTTAAATTTTAATTCCAGTGAGATTGATAACTGGGGCCAGTTCCTACCAGATATTGAGCATGTTGTTCTGAACCTGAAGCATGCAGCAAAAAATATAACGTGGGAATCCCTCTACCCTGAATGGATAGATGAAGATGAAGCATTCGAGGTTCCAACTTGTCCTTCTTTACCCAGTGTTAAAGTTCCCGGAAAACCACGGATTGATCTTATTGCTGTCAAGCTTCCATGCAACAACGCAGGAAGATGGTCAAGAGATGTAGCCCGTTTACACTTGCAGTTAGCTGCAGCAGGGGTTGCTGCTTCAGCTAAAAGCTATCATCCAGTGCGTGTGCTCTTGGTGACTGATTGCCTACCAACCCCGAATTTGTTCACCTGCAAGGAACTTATTTTGCATGAAGGTAATCTCTGGTTGTATGAACCTGATCTCAATACATTGAGAGCAAAGCTACAACTCCCAGCAGGGTCGTGTGAACTTGCAGTTCCAATGAAAGCTAAAGGTCAGTCAATTAACTTTTATCAGTTCTCCTTATATTTTATTTGGTGCCTTTTCCCCGTTATTTCATCTCTTCTTGTTGTACATTGGAATCTGATTGGTCTTGATTTTGTCCCTTGGGGCTTTATGCTGCAATAGGTCCTTTGTCATTAGTGAGATTAGTTTCTCTTAGCTAGTTAAATTAACACTTATCTGCTTGATCATGTGGATGAAAGTAGTAATCTGAGGTATTTGGCTACTTCTTTAGGTGTGTAGATCAAAAAGCATAGTGCATCCTGAATGATCGGTTTAAACTATTTGAGAAACATTGAGTTGTGTGATCTTGATTTTGAAGAGTGTTCTGGTTTTATTGAGTAAAACTCAGAAGTCAATCTTACTGAATATTTTCCCAACAGAATATTTCTACTCAGGACGAGCCAACAGAGAAGCTTATGCAACAATCTTGCACTCTGCACATGTGTATGTTTGTGGAGCCGTTGTGGCTGCTCAAAGCATTCGAATGTCTGGTTCAACCCGTGATCTTGTCATACTGGTTGATGACTCAATTAGTGAGTATCATAGGGGAGGTTTAGAGGCTGCAGGTTGGAAAGTTCATATAATCAAAAGAATTAGAAACCCAAAAGCTGAAAAAGATGCTTATAATGAATGGAACTACAGCAAGTTTCGCCTGTGGCAGTTGACAGAGTATGACAAGATTATATTCATTGATGCAGACCTGCTTATACTGAGAAATATTGATTTCTTGTTTGAGATGCCTGAGATAACTGCTATAGGGAATAATGCTACCCTGTTCAACTCGGGTGTAATGGTAATTGAACCATCAAATTGTACATTTCAGTTGTTAATGGATCACATAAATGAGATTGAGTCCTACAATGGCGGGGACCAGGGGTATTTGAACGAGATCTTCACATGGTGGCACCGTATCCCTAAACACATGAATTTCTTGAAACACTATTGGGAGGGTGATGAGGAAGAGAAGAAACAGATGAAAACTCATCTCTTTGGAGCTGATCCTCCAATCCTTTATGTTATCCACTATTTGGGTTATAAACCATGGTTGTGCTTCAGGGACTATGACTGCAACTGGAATGTGGACATTCTGCAGGAGTTCGCTAGTGATGTTGCTCACAAAACATGGTGGAAGGTGCATGATGCCATGCCAGAAAACCTACATAAGTACTGCTTGCTTAGGTCGAAGCAGAAGGCAGCATTAGAGTGGGATCGGAGACAAGCTGAGAAGGCCAATTATACTGATGGGCATTGGAAGATTAAGATAAAAGACAAACGTCTGGCAACTTGCTTCGAGGAGTTCTGTTTCTGGGAAAGCATGCTATGGCACTGGGGTGAAAAGAACTGGACAGATAATTCAACTGCTACTTCACCACCTTCCATTATCACCACTCAGTCTCTTCCATCTTTGTAATTGGTTATTCTTTTATACTTTAGTATACTTCAAAAATATTGCCAAATAGTTAATGTCCTCTGCGAAATGGTATCAACAGATTCATGGGGTTCCTCTCTAGGAAGCATTTATTCTGATATTTCATCTAGCGTTTATGAGATTTAATGGTAAAGATTATATATGACAAAATTGTCACGTATTAAGTGTTGGTAATTTTACGTGGACCAATGCAATTACGAATATTTTATGATATTTAGATTAAGAATCAAAGCGAACTATACCCAATTATTTCAAATTTACTTGAATGGAAAGTAAATTAGTTTTGCAATAAATTCATCTAAATACGATAAATTTAATTTAATTACTTTTATGTTTAAAATTGTATAGTTATCCAATATATGTGCCTTAATTTTAGAATATAAATCATTTTAAAATGTTATAAATTTAATTTCATTACTTTTAATAAATATTTACCTATTTGAACTTAAGGACATTAATTTTTAACCATCGGATTAAAGATATAATGAATAAAGTTTATCGAAAATTTTGGTTGTGATGGCGAAAAGATGTATCGATTCGTATATAATATCTATCAAATTTGTATATATTATATTGTAACACCTAATAAGCTTATTATAAACGTTTTAGACTCACAAATAATCATAATTTTATTTATTTCGAAAGTGAATGTGATGTAAGATAAATAGGAGAAATATTTACTAATTGTCAAATTTTTAAAAAGTTTAATTTGTTAGTATTGGATTCAAGCCTAAATTCAAATTTAAGGTCTAAATAATTTTTTGAATCTTTAATTGAAATTATTAGAATTTCAAAAAGAAAATAATAAACGAATAATTTTAAGAATTAGTCGTAAAGTCTAAGAAATATTCTTTCAAAGAAGCATAACACATCTTGATTGAAACTCAAATTTTATATAAAAAAATTTATTTTATTAAAAATAATCAAGAAAGTTATAGAAGCCTAATCTAAATAGTATAGGAAAACATTAAACTTTAAAAATAAAATATTATAAAATTTTAGGCCCCAAATAATTATAATTTTATTATTGTTAAATAGACGAGACAAAGATTTTTTTTTTAAAAAAAAGCAACTAGCTAAAGTCTAATTTATTAGAATTTGTACGTTCATGTTTTTGAAATTTCAATATATGAATTTTAGAAAAATAATCAATATAAATTTAATAATTGTTATATTCTAATTAAAAATATTCAAAATTTAATTTTGATTAAAAATTACTAAACTTTTTATAAAGATTTTTATTAATATTTAATTACCCAAATCAATAAGGATAATATAAAATATAAATAATTTATTTTCTAATAAAAGAAAATTAAGCTTATGATTCTTTTTCCCGTAAATATATTTGGTTTTATTTGTCTTTTATTGCAACATTTATATCACATACAATTTTTGAAAGAATGTTGGACTAAATATTAGTTTAAAATGATGTGATTAAATGATTAAATCTCATTTTATTATTGGATATTTAATTTGTTATTTTTATAACTATATTATTAAGATTTTATTGAATCTTCTATAAAAATAATTATAAATAAACCATTGAGTAGTAGTAAGATCTTAATAGGTCTGAATTATTATTTTTGAAATTTTATGGTAATATGAAGCTAGAAAGTTCTCAAATTATCTAGGTTTTCAATTTATTTAAATTTTTTACAATTTATTCTCATCTGAATGTAATTAGAAGCTAGAAAGTTCTCACGGACGACGACGTTTGGCCCCAAAGTCACGAAGTAGAAATTACGCCGAGCTGTCTGCAGCTCCACAGCAACCATCTCTTGCAACCGGCTGTAAGAGGCAATCGGACCATTTCTCCGTCTCTGGGCAATTCGCATTCATTTTTCGTATTCACTTCAATAGGAAATCCCAAAACCTTTAAGTTCCATACTTCCTTTGTTTTTATTTTTTTATTTTTGGTTTTTCTAGAGTTCAAAATTATGCAGCTAGTATCAAGTTGGAACGTCGGAGTTGGTGTAGCCTCGGTTCCAACAGTGAATGCTTTCTCCTTTAGGCCTTCTATTGGAAACCTTATCCACCGGTTTCCGTTTTGGACATACGCGGCTCATCAAATTCCAGTTAAGCCTTGTCTACTTCGTGCCAGGAAAAGAAAATCACAGACTGACCCAACTCTCGAGCCTTCATTAGTTGAAGAAGTATCTTTTGATAATGACGATGAAGAAGAAGAGCTGCTTCTTTTTGATGACTTTGAAGATGGTACTTTCATTGGCTGTCCTCTTTATTCTCTTTAAAGTTCTTTTCTTCTGTTCTCTTTCTAGTTTTATGTTCTCACTTTGTATTTTGGCTGATGAAAATAATCTGATGTCTTTCCATGTGATTTATTTATTTTTCTTACAGTTAAGGTGGTAAAAGTTGTTAATTTTAGTTTTCGGAAAGTTTAGAGGATGAAAAAAAGAATCCAGATAGTACGAAGTAATTAGTTTATGACCTGAAACATTAACAAATTTCGTATCGTACTATTGTTTATGTTGATCTTACGGAATTAGGGGCGTCCAACTTATCAGCAACTAATTGTCATTGAAGTTTTGTTATCGTCATTTTGGCGTTTCTCATTAAAATATTAGCTAATGAGCTTATTGGTAAAGCTGCAAACATTTTTCCTATGATTGTCAGCAAACCCAGTTGAGTATTTGTATATACCGTACTTTAAACAAGCAAGTTTAATCTTATATAGATTTTCTAATTCATCAAAAACCATATCGTGATTCAGTGGGAATGTGAATCCACATTGTAGTATATCACATAATTATGTGATTCAAATGATATAACTTGCTAACATGGATCCTTAAGGATTATTTTACTCGCAGAACTAATGGCTGAACCATGCAGTCTCTGTGATGCTACCTTCCCCTCTTTCGCACTTGGCTTTTTACATACACTTTTACAGTAATATGCCAGCCTTCTAAGTGAACTCTTGATCACATAGAGACATTGATGGATGGTGATGATGATGATTTGGACGATGAGTTACTGGAAGATGAATCAGAGCTCCATGTAAGCTTCTATGAGGGTTTCTTGTGTCTTTAGTCTTATAGGTATAATTAGATAGTGTGGTCACATATTTTTCATCCTTCCTTAAGGTTGGGGATGGAGCTGGAGGAGGTGGAATTGCCCTTGCTGGGACATGGTGGGACAAAGAAGCATTAGCAATAGCCGAAGAAGTTTGCTCATCCTTTGATGGTGAGCTGAAAATATATGCTTTTAAGACATTGACAAATTCGACCATTCGAGTGCGGATTGAAAGGCTTACTAATAAGTAAGAATATCTAATTGCATTTGCATAGATGACTGATGTCTGTTCTCATCAATCCCCTACATGATTATGCTCTTTTGAGAATTTAGATAGTGTTTCAAATAAAGTTCTTAAATTGTTGATATATCATGATAATACAAATGTTGTAAATTATAGGCAGGGATCAGGTGGAAAGAAGTCTTGTTGAGTTGTAACATCTAATCATGAAACTAGTGATTGTTCAATTATCTCTCTAAATTTAAGATTTTTGTTGTCTATTGCATCACATCCTAAAAGCTTTGTTGTCTGCTGATCTTGCTCCCAAAAGTCTAAAGTCAACAGATGAGATGCTATCTGTTCTCATGTTCTACCAAATGGGTCTTGATTGCATATCTTGTGATCAAATGTCAAAACGATGTCTCAAGTTCTTTTTTTTTTTTTTTCCAAATTTTCATCGAGGAGAGAATCTTATGCAAAAGTTTTTCCTTCCCATAATTCTTTCGGTGATGGAAAAGATCTAGAAGTTGACTTTGATGCTATACGAATTATTTCTAAAAGCATAGTTCATAGCTTGCAGGTTAGATTGCTTTCGCTTTTTTTCTTGCTAACATGGTATTTCTTTCAAGAGAATATGTTATTTGCTTCCAATTGTTCTTCTCTTTGTCACAAACTCTCTCTTGTTCCTTTTCTGATATTGAGTGTTAGCAATCTTAGAACCTTGAGGTGCAGTTCTACCTGGATTGATAATTATCTTTGGTTGTTTGGATAAATTTCACTATGTTAAAAATCTTTCTCGATGTTGTTTGTATATGTAGATCCTATTCTTCAGACGATCAAAACTATGTTAGGCATCTACTTGAACCTTAGAAATTCACTTCCCTAACTTAGACAATTTGTGTAAAATAGACAAAGCTTGTCTAGCAACCAACTTATAGCTAGTCTAAACAATCACTAGTCCTTAAAAATATGCTGTGGCGAAGGCAATTCTATATCTACTACAGTGTCTTCTATTTGGATACATATTTCCTTTCTTCATTGTTTCCGGCAGTCTTTTCTATTATCTGTTTCTTTTTCTTCTCCGTAAGTCGTTAGCCTTCTGCTGATAACTTTTTGGGTTTAATTCACAACATCGAAGGTCTGGCTCCCCAAACATCGAAGATATTGAAGCTTTTTCAACAACATATAGAATTCGGTTGGATGAAGCAGGGCTTGCTAAAACTATTCCTGACAATATAACTCTGGAGGTGAAGCTTTTGTAACTAGTTCTCTACGCACTTAATTTGTCTTCAGAACTAGTTAGTACAGAGGACCATAACTTCTTCTAATCATGGATGAACTTGGTGATGCCCAAAGGATCTCTTTTCTCTTTCCCATTTTCGCATGTTAGTCTCAAATGTTATGTTATGTTATGTATGGCTTCTGGTCGTTAGTTGATCCCTGCTTTTTCATCGATAGGTACATGAGGTTGAACATAGCAATGCTTTACAATTGATACTTGTATGATACTAGCATTACTTTGCTAAGGTCTAAAAGGGTATGTTAACCTCAGGTATCATCTCCCGGTGTTGAAAGGGTGGTTAAGATTCCAGAAGAGCTGGATCGATTCAAGGATAGGCCTTTGTATGTGAAATATGTCAATGAGGGAGCTGCATTGAATTCATCCTCAGAAAGCGATGGCGTTTTCAGTCTCATCTCTATTGACATGGAAGCAAAATCATGCAGTTGGGGTTTGGCAAATGTGCGAGTAAATAGAGAAAAGGCCGGGAAGGGAAGGCCACTCAGCAAAAAGCAAAAGGAGTGGCGTTTGAGCACACCCTTTGATTCCTTGAGTTTAGTTCGACTGTATTCTGATATCTGAATAAAAATTGGGATTTTACACTTGTAGAACCCGGAAAATAGTCACTTCACACGTTTATCTTCCGTTTCATTCATTCATGGAATAAAGTAAAAGCGTGGTTGTTCCAGTTTGCGTGTGAGAATCAGCAATTTCAGTGAGACATCGTCAATGAATGCTTGTAATCACTTCCCAGGGTATTGCATGAGACGGTCCTCTTTTTTTAGCTGAAACAAGATTCTATTTCTACCAGTTCAGCAGTTCTACGATTTGGCAGAAGACAAAACGTCCATTCCCTACTTGTTTCTGCTTGGAATGCTATAAATCATAAAACAGTCATAAATTTATTAGTTTAAAGAATTTTATTTTTTATATCCTGGATCGAGTTATGCATCTAGTTCTTTATAAATTCCTGGAAAGAAATCATGTTAAGCTCAATACCCCAAGTGGTTTTACGCACGTCAGTTCCAAGGTCTGGCTGATGCCTAGCGGTGGGAATTCACAGTGCAAGTCCCGCAACGGTCGTTAGCTTTTTAAATTCTTCCACGCCAGGTGTCTCCTACCATTACGCCGCACTCGACAACACCTTTCACGCTTTAAATCCTGGCTCTAACGGAATCTATAAGAAGGGTGCGGACCCAAAAACTTGTGCCTACTTCATACAGCTCACTATGTATTGTCCAACACGTACGGTACACTGACCTTTGTCTTTTAGGTAGTGCCGTGGTACATTGCAGTGCAGTGCAACTTGCTTACTATTCCCCTCCTATGCAAGACATTTTACTTGCGTCAAATTCTCAAGCATTAAATTGTCCACTTGCTTGAATAAATTTCTACTTTCCCCATTCTGAATTAAACTTGTCCTTTTAACTTTCTACGATAGTATTGATGAGAGAAATAAGCTGGACAGCTGCGTTAGTTATGAGGTTATACAGCAACTATGGTTATTAAATTATAAACCGTGCAAAGGGAGATACCAAGAGAAAGAAAAATCAAAGAGACGCTAAAGCATGAATGATCTTGTATTCAAGTACACCGTCCCTCAAGTTGGAACTTGTTCAACAACTCCCTTGTCATAGTCAGTTGCATTAATTATTGATTTATGATAAGGTTTGGAGTGGCTTTTGACCGAGGGGATTCTTATTCTGTACCCCATATGTATTCATTTGTTTATCATTTTCTCCTGACCTCTTGCGTTTCATTTTCTGTCATCTTTCCCCATCATAACTGCTTGCGCTCCAAATTGACTGGTAGTGGAAACTTGGTTGTTTGATAACAAGACAGGCTTGCTTCGTCATGATATTTAAGATGCTTGAGAGAAAGTGATAATGCTGACTAGTCTGACCGATATTAAGTGAAGGACAAAAAAAGTCAGGTGAAAAACGTAGTTGCTGCTAACCCACCACGTTCATGGATCCTTCTCCACCCCAAGTTTATTCTTCCTTTTCTAGCAGTATCGTTTCAAAGGACGCACCATCTTGGTGGTATATTTCTTGTCCCACTTGTTGTGGTCCTAACAGTGGTACAACACTCCTCGTGCGGTGTCCTGAGTCTCCATTTTGTGCCTTTTGGTTTCTTCACGTTTACTGAAACTGTTGCTCTTGTGTTGGTCAGTAGTGGCAGGTTCCTCATGCAACAGCTATGTGGAATTTCGCTTCTTCATGGAGTAAAAGTTTTATATATTCAAAGTACCAAATTTACTGTCCAAATTTCCTTCTGTATGCCACCATTGAACCTCCCATTTCATTTTCTTTGAAATGACGACATGGTATTTGAGTTGATCTCCATTGCTCAATTTTGCAATTCTGCAACAAAAACCTTTTGACGGATGTCAGAGGTCACCGTGTGGGATCCAGCTATCATTCCATTTTACAGAAATTCCTGAAGTTCACTCATGATGTCATTGAATAGTTCATCTTAATCTCTGATTTCTCATCCTTTTATGATAAAAGCCCACATGGTGTCCAGAATTGAGTCTCCAGCGTTCCGCGATCATCCATTAGCAGTGGGACCATTAGCCTAAACTTATACAGCAATTTACCAGACTAGAATATAATATAATAAAGAAGCAGTCAGTACTCAACCATTGGCTTATTGAACGATTTGGTTAAATAGTCATTGGTTTTGCTCAGTGGTATGTCCGAGTACCTAGTCGTGGTTATTAGGACATGTCTTTTCTGCGACGATCAATCAGCAAGCCAGTCGTACCCATCTGAAAACACTTTGTTCTACAATTAGTTAAATAACAACTTCCATCCCACGCCCACACATTATTCTATTTCTATGTAGTAGTAAGATTTTGTTCGGATACGTTAGAGAATATATAAAGTCAATTAAGTTAGCCTCACATAACAGCTTAAATTATTGTGATGAAATGGTCTCTTAACATGGTATCAAAGCCTCTGTGAATAAGTAGTCCTGAGTACAAATCCTACCACCCACCTAATTAATTCAGCACAAGGTAGAGTGAACCTATACAAGTTTCAAGCCCAAGGGGCTTTCACTTGAGGGGGTGTGTTAGAAAATATATAAAATCAATTGAGTTGACCTCACACATCAGCTTAAGCTATTGTGGTGAAATGGTCGCTTAACAATGTTAAAGAATATATAAAATCAATTGAGTTGACTTCATACAACAACTTAAGCTATTGTAGTGAAATGGTCGCTTAATATAGTATCAGAGCTTCAATGACTAAGTGGTCCTAAATTCAAATCCTACCACCAACCATTCTAAATAAATTAAGTACAAGGTAAAGTAGACATGTGCAAGTTTCAAGCCTAAAGAGCTTTCACTTGAGGGGGTGTGTTAGAGAATATATAAAACCAATTGAGTTAGCCTCACACAACAGCTTAAGTTATTATGATGAAATGGTTTCTTAACAGGACCAATTGGCGTTTACAGTAGGCAAAGGATCGATACTAACTTTGAACTCAACCACTATATGGAATCGCTTGGACAACATACTTGTTAATTTACTACTAACTTTAATGTTAAAAATTAAAGTAAGGCATGTCCTAACTAGAAACTGAAAATTTCGTTAGACTATGATTAATCAACGATCCTAAAAGCAACAGTCACTCCTATTTTGCATATAGTTCCTCAACACATTTCAATTTATTGAATACTTCACTTTGTGTGTCGGTATCGCATTTCTCATATTCAGTTTGTATCTTCCGAACATATTACACCTAATATAATGTGGACCTATATTCCCCTCACATTAACAATAGTGTCACCTCGAATTAAATATCCACTCACATAGTTGGATACTTAACATCAAACCAATGCATACACTCTTAGAAGCATATTTTACCTCTTATGCCTAAGTCTCCGCTTGGGATATGACCCCATTATTCACTTTTGATTTGTTAACTACTCATTTCTGATTTGTTTCCTCATTGATCACTCTTTAAATGAATCAGCTAGTTTACTGAACCTATCTCGATGAATTTCTTCTTTGGAAGAAGATTTCTTGATAGCATCCTCGATACTGCTCATGAAATCCTTATTCATACCCTATTTGCCATAATTATTTACGAGTCATTCTTAGTACCTCTAGAAGATCTATTTCACTATTCATAATATCTCAATAGGATTTATTTCTGTCATCGCTTACATGATCAAAACACCCTTTAATATAAGGCTCAGTGAGGCACTAACAATTTCATTTACTCTAACACCTTAGTATATATCACCAAAATCTTTACATCTTATTTAGAGATGTATTTATGTTAATTTACCAACTAGTAGATTATGCTAAGGATACTTTTATCTCATTCAATTCTAGATAACTCTTCTCCTTTGGTGCCAGTCATCAAGCGTGGGGATTATGCCATAATCGTGTCCTTCTT
>JAOSBN010000002.1:8528781-8539349 GCA_027563595.1 Erythroxylum suave | reverse complement strand
TTTTTTTTATTTTCATGGGTTGTAATAACCTTAATTCAGGTTACTTTCGGAAATTTTGATTTGCGATGTATGTTTGTTGAGATTCTGGTAATGTATGTATAAAGTGTTTTTTATGTTTTGAAATGCTTCATGTCCAATGTGGTCTATGTGTATGTGGCACTCGCAATATCCTCCCAGGAGGTATTAGGGCGTCACAAATAATCAACGTAAAATTGGTTGTATAAGATTAACACATTCAACATTCAACACAACCCATAGTAGTCGTTCAAAGGCTGGAGAAAACACAGCTGCAGAATCACACCCAATCAACAAAGAATATCCTAGCAAAGTCATGAAACCTTGACAGAAAAAATGCAGCAGCAAATCAGGATTATATCCCATGAAATTAGCTGTAAAAATATTATCCAAGATAGCCCAAAAATCCTAGCTACCAAGACAACACATGCGCATCGTTCCTCCACATAAAATGACACTACTTCAGCCCACACATCATGTGAAACACAGCCAAAGACAACTACAATGGTCAAAACAAATCTCCAAAAATATTTCTACCTTAGATAGCCATTATCCCTAAAATAGGCTATACATTAAATCCCATCTTGATTAAAATTTTAAACCTAATCAACTTTATCTTGAAAGAGTCCCACATAAGTTCAACTATGTTCAATTTCAAATAAGACCCCAAATTACATAATAAGATATCATAACATATATCTTAACATTCTCCCCTTTTTTGGCATTATTTGTCATATATTGAAACTCCTCCTTAAGGAGATAATTGGACACATAACATCAAGTCAACATAACATATAAGAACTCCCTCTTAATTGAACATTGAGTTCCAAATAACATCAAGTTTGTCAAGTTCAAGAAACATCTAAATAAACAATTATCCAATCATCTAAATTTCTCCCCATTGAGACAAAAAGATGTCAAAAAGAAAACAAAACTAAGAATGTCTTCAATGCAATCAATCTCAACAAATAAAGAAGCATAAAAACCAGCAGTAGATGCAGTGGAAGAATCATAAGTACACCAAGATGACAATTAGCCAACATATCATTGCTTACATCAAAACCATCTGCATACGACTGATTAAATTCATAAACCCCAAAAATGCATTCAACGAATCATAATCAAACTTAATCAATCTCCTCCTCACATAAACCATTTAAATGCAAATTACCCAAATTAGAGAGAAACCAAGATAAACTTAAGAAGCCTAAATTATAGAAAATCTGAATTTTCCTATAGTTCTCCAATCAACCATCAACATATTCTTGACATAAATCCGTAAATCAAATTCCAAAAGCAGAAATCTCAAATCATCAAGCAGAGTCTCATTCTCACATCAAATATACTATTCAATAAGTAAGGAAAATCTAGACGTACACCAATCAACTAAACCATAGAAAACCCATAAATTAAAAACTCAAAAGTCTAAATGACAACTCCTTCAAACTTTTTTTTTGTTTTTTTAATAAACAATGTCAACAAACTTCAAAAATGTAAAGCATGTAGTCCTTGTGCCCCTCAAAGAAATTCAAATATGGGCTTATTCTTTGTTCATATTAACTTTGTCATTAGATGTCTGGTTTGTTTCTCCCTCAGAAGCAACTAATAGATCATTTGTCTGACTAGTTTCTTTAATAACAACAACTAACTGTGAATTTGGACAATTTCTTATTTTTCTTTCACTACGTGTTTGTGATTATAATTGACCCTTTCTAACCTAAGAATGTTTTGATAATGTGGGTTGCTGCTGGAAATTTAATAGAGAGTGTCTAGTTTTTCAATTTGACCCTTTTGAAATATCATTTGTAACAACTTGTAATAATTCGAACTTATGTGCTCAATTACCCCACAAAAGTGACATGTAAGTATAAATTTTCATTTCTTCCTCGAATTTTCTCCTTGGATAGATCTGACTACATAATTTTTCTCA
This sequence comes from Erythroxylum suave, assembly GCA_027563595.1. Taxonomy (NCBI): domain Eukaryota; kingdom Viridiplantae; phylum Streptophyta; class Magnoliopsida; order Malpighiales; family Erythroxylaceae; genus Erythroxylum; species Erythroxylum suave. The sequence goes on along the minus strand of JAOSBN010000002.1, from coordinate 8,537,404 downwards.
CCATTCCACTTAGAACATTTACCTTCATCGCCAATGCTTTGAAAGTCTCCTTTAATTTTACCAATTTCTAGTAATTTTTCTAACTTTTACGAAAATGGGAAGGGAATTATATTTTTCAATTGCTAAATTCAATATTGCTTCGTTAAAAGATTGATGCTAAAAAAGATTTTTTCATAAATTCAAAACGTGATTTTTCTTCTTTGACTTTCAACCTATTAAGTTATAGTAGTCAATGGTTTGTTGATTACGTATCATACAACCTAATTTCCTAAAAAATTTCATACTTGAAGAAACCTATTTTAAAATATTTATAAAATTTCTTAGCATGTGACTTTTTCGGATGATGAAATAGTGCAAGGACTTTAACTGAAGTTGAATTCTATTTTATATGATGTATGGAACAAAATATAGTAGTAAATCTAAGGTATTAGTTAATTGCACAATTTCATAATATGATTCAAAAGAAAGTAAACTACGTTCTTACTCCACACAACTAGCTACTAATTTAGATTTACTTGACTTCTCTAATATTAATATGCACATTGCTTGTGAGATGGAGCCCTTGAATCTCAATTGTTTAACCAAGATAGGAATCATCACAACTCTACTAATTGTTGCTAGTTCAAGAATATTTCTATACAACAAACCTTCAGTTGCCAAACATCTAGCTACCAATTCCTAAAACGATGTTTGTTCCTCTTCCTTAACTGAACCGAATAGCCTAACTTTACTAAAAAAATTTGAAAGCAAATTGTATCAAATGGAACACAATATGATGACTTTCTTCTTAGGCCATGGGTTTTGACCCCCTTTTCATCTTCTCCATAAGTTTGTCATTCATTCCCGCTACCCCAAGCGCAAAAGGAAACAGGTAAGTCTCTTCTTCTTTACTCTTCTACTTCCTCTTTCTAATTTATTTTCACTATTGAAGACAATGTTTTAATTAGGTGTGGTGGTGGGGATCTTTTTCCTTATTCTGATTTTGTGATATTTTGAACATTTTGAGGATGTTTGAGCACTTTCTTTGTCTTTTTTTGTGCCTAATGCTTTTGGAAGTTGATAAAATATGATTTCTCAAAGAAATTTTTACTAAACTATTTTGAATGAATTGGATTATGTATGTAAATTGAGACTAAAATTGATTAAGATGAAGGCTAAACACTTTAATAACTTGAACTAGCTAGGGTATGCACTACGACAAAGTAAGACAATTGATTGATGAAGTCTTGCATGAGGATTAAGTGAATTTATCTTAAACGTGTGATCATTTGAATTTTAAAAGATAGAAACATCTTATATCTATCCAATTTTTCTTTTTTTGTCTAATTTTCTATCATTTGGATACCTTTAGAACTTTCTTTGAACTAATTTGAATTGCTATGCTACATATGAGTTTGAAAAAGGTAAAGCCTTCATTGTTTTAGCCATTTAACCTAAAAAGAAACCTTACATAATTATTCGTAGTTCAACCCCTTAAGATCCCTTTTCTTTATGTTTTAGACCCATAGCACAAACCTATACTATCATATATCCTATCAACTAACTATTATCCACATTCAAATGAAGGAGAAATCTTAAAAATAATGAAAGGTGGATCAAGGAGATTTGAGCTAACAAAACATTTTATTTTATAAATTGGGATTACTTTATGGGAATCAAATTGAAATATGAAAAAAATAATCTGGTGTGATCTTAGGTCAATTTTCAAACTTCAAATATTCGAGAGAAAAAGTGTTAAAAGTAGTTTAAAACCTTATCTTTGTCATAATCTGGGTGAAAATCAATAAAGTTATAATATGAGGGATCCAAAGAATGACAACCAAGATTTCTACATGGGTTTCAATGGCTATAAATGGAGCTAAGATGCGAAGGAGCAAAGCAACCATTTTTCAACTTCTTAAAGTCATAATTTTCTTCGTTTGTTTAGTAGATGTTATAGTAGTCTTTCTTTATAAGCTAGTTATAGGAATGACCATTATTGGCTAAGTCTTTTATTCTTGATTGAACGAAGTGGAAACTCTTTTCAAACTTTGGAGATTGAGAGGCAATTAGGTCTTATAGTGAAGTATTTTATTTATTCATGTATTGAATTGATTTCTATACTTCTATTTTATGATTATTTTCGATTAATTTCTAATGCATGTGTCTAGTTTATTGATTGAAATAATAATTTGTTAGATTAAAGTTTGAAAATTAGAAGTTCAATTCTTTTAATTACTAGTAGCATTTAGGAGTTTTAATTTGCCGCATCAGAAATTATACTCCTAGGAAAACATCCAACTAGATTAAATATAATTGTAGATGTTCTGTTATCTTGCTTTGATAATTTCTTAAATCTATTACTTAATTAAATTTTGGAGCTTGAGGTTGTTAAGCAATAATGGTTAATTAAATCAAGTTTTCGATTAACTAATCCTAAGGAAAGACTAATTGGAGCTTGAGGTTGTTAAGCAATAATGGTTAATTAAATCATGTTTTCGATTAACTAATCCTAAGGAAAGACCAATATTTAATATCACATCGAATATATGATTTATAAAATAATTATTTTGTACTAATGATAAATCGTAGTTCTACCGGTGGAAGCAACCATAAACCAAGATTTATTTTATTAAAAAGTCTCATTTTATTACTTCATTTATTGTCTTTATTACAAAATTTCACAAACCCTCTTTATTTATTATTGGCTTTTGTAACGATTGATAAGCAATAATTCCTCGTAAAATCGATTCCTACTTCTTTCTATCATATTTGTTTAATTGCAGAAATTTAAAATTTTGATTTAGGATAACTACCACCGTTTTATCAATTTGATCCGAATATAATAAAAAGTTAATATCATAATTTTTTTGGATATATTTTTTAATTCTTTCCATTCAATTTCAAATATTCAAGATTGTTGTACAGCCTAATCGACGATCCAACGGTAATGCTACAAATAGAAACAATTTGAGAGACGATTATGATAAAGAGAGGCTACCAACCACGTGAGATGCGTTGGAAATTTGGATTGTTTTAGTCTCTGAAGTCCACAATTAAGACTGCATTGTATCTGTTTTTGTTCTTTTTCCAGATGGAAGAAAGTTCAACTCTTTTTCTTTTAAACGTAGACACATTAATATTTTAGAGAACATTTTAACAGGCCTCGCAGTTCAATGACACATGAAAATTACGGATGGGTGTTTATGATATGATTGTAGATCATTAGTTCATGACAGCAATTACTGAAGCGTTCATATACTGAACCAACTTAATTATTTGAATACCCTTTTCGACCAAGTTAAAAATTTAGGATGGGAATTTCCTGTTAATTGTACTAAGTTTGTTCCATCTGGAGATTCTCCTTACTTCAACCTCTTAGCCGTACGTGTTCAAGTTGCATAATTAACTACTCGTATTTTAAGCATGCAACTTGAGTTAGTAATTATATGCATGACTCCTTTGCTATTAAACAACCGATCATGACTCCTTTGTTAATAAACAACCGATCATAAATATTGGTTCAGGGCTTTTCTTTGCACCCAAGACGTTAGACCCTGTATGCGTCGACCTGATCACGAGTGCCTTCCTCAATATTTTATTTATTTTCATGCAATAAGGCATCATCTCCAGATGAGAAAGATGATTTAGGATCCATAGTGTTCGTTTCTTGTTTCCTTTTCTACGGGCTTTCCCAAGTTCTACCACCTTATTTTTCTTATTCTCATTTTCTTTCAAAGCCAACCAAAGGTGGGAGAGATTAGGAGAAGAGAAAAGAGCAAGGCATCATGCCAGCAAGCATGGATGCCTTGATGTAAGTTACAATGACTGTAAAAATGAAACCCACCCATCAGGATGTTTAACAAATGCCTACACTACCTCGTGACAACTTTCTGTAGTACATGCATATTCCAAGATCAACAAGATCATGGTCTTCACGTTGAGACATCTAATGGAGATTGAAGAAACATAATCAAATGAACTTGTGGAGATTTAGAATTATAAGCCTCGTTTTATATATATATATATTTTTGTGCATTTGTATGCTTTTTGTTATATAATTTAAAGAAATGATAGAACTTTTATTACTCATTTATCCGTCACACGAGTTGTCCTCCTTGTTCACATGATTTTAAAATTTAACATATTAATCGTTATATTTAAACTATGATATTGTAGTTTGAAGCAACATTGATTGGTCATTAAATTGCGTCAGCTTAATCTAGCCCTGCGGTTTGAGCGCCGAGCGTGCGCATCTCAATGAAAAGAGAATGGGTCTAATGGTTTTTTAAGTGATGCGGCCAATGAGGGCGGCTCTTTTTGTCGCCACACACTTTTCAAATGAAATCATGGATAAGATTCAAATGTTACCGACTCCACCGCACGCCTACTTTACCAGGACCTACCTCCTTTCCATAATTCCAACCCTCTTGGGGCAACGAGGAGTTATTTTTATTTCTGTTTTTGCAAATTAGCTGTAAAGTTTTAACATTTTACTACTTAATTCGGTTAGTACGTTGTAGGTAAACGGATTGATAAATGGTTACTATTCTTCAGACTTGAGGATAAACATTTATTGTCAGTTAGTTGTTCGCAAGAATTGGGAAATAGTGTACTACTTCAGTCAATCTTCGGGGGATTCTCTGCGAGATCTAAAGATATTTATTCTTAATCATTGTTATTATTTATTAATTACTGTTTTTGCTTTAAAAGGACATAATTTCACCTGGAGACATATAGGCAGAATAAGATAAAGAAGCGCACATTATAGGATTCTTCCACCAGATAGGCTTTCTATCTTAACTTTGGCTTTAATAGGATTCTTCCTAGAAGGTATCAATAATATAGACTAGGCGCCAAGTGAATCCGAGAATTCAATATTTACAGCTATATTGATAGCCAGCTTTCATGACTCGTTACACCAGCTATTTGTATCTTTAATTACTAGTCAAACAAAGAAAAAGATATTGTTTATAATATTGTATGCAATTTTAGTGGCGTCTTTTAAGATTACGTTCTTGACTTATTTGACTGTAGTGAGCTGTTATGTCACCATCTTTTGGAAGAACCAAATGAGATCCTCTTAACGCAAGAGTCAGAAAATGTGACCAGTTTATACTCCCAACAACGTTATCTTTCTCTGTCTTTCTTTTGAATCCATGTATAGGAGGGATATCTGCGTGTATTTGTACTAAAAGAAAGAAAGGAACAAAAGTCAGTCTCTCTTCGCCTGCAGGTAGCCTGCAACTTACTTTTAACATATCGTTCATTACCCTTACATATACATTTTGCGTTTATATATAATAAATACTATAGAAACCGCATCTTGGGCTATAAATATGTAGATGCCTTTATGTTAAAAGTAAGTTGATTCACGAGCCTTTGCAACAGAATTTAGAAAGTCTACTACGTATGCATTGTTATCCTGTTATTATCATCAAGAATTCTTTTTTCCTTTTAACGATCCTTTTGAGTGTGCTTTTGGTGTTGTAGTTACCATATAACAGAGAGAATTGGTTGGAAGTGGATGAGAGGTTTGGGTTGTAAGTTTTTGTGTGATGGGTAGGTGTTGGTTTGGTAAGGCATTTATTGCTCTGCTTGCTTCTGGCTGGTTGGTGAGCAATGTAGTGGCAAATTCCCCTGATGACGATCTAGTCGTGAAGTTGCCTGGTCAGCCAGAGGTTAGATTCAAGCAATATGCTGGGTACATCGATGTTGATGTGAAGACTGGTAAGAGCTTGTTTTATTACTTTGTTGAAGCTGATAAAGACCCCAACAATAAGCCCCTCACTCTCTGGCTCAATGGAGGTTTGCTTCTATCTTTCTAAGATTTTCATTAAGTTTTCTATATTTCATCATTCGATTATGTGTGTACGGTTTTGTCTGTTTGACGGGGGTTCGTCTGTTTTTTGCTCTCCGTAACTTTCAGATCTAGATATTCTTTTCTACTGTACTTGCTAGCTGTCTTGTCTTTCCTTCTATGCTGGAGATTCATTTTCTTTTTCCTATTCTTTTGACTTGGAAAATCTTGGAACGTTCACTTCTGGATTCCATTCTAAGAAAATCCGTGTTCTTTTGACTTGCATGCCTCGGCAAGTGCAAATTTTTTGGCTTTCTTTGCCAACTGCTGATACGGATAACTCTCTGATTAAACTTCTTTAACTTTGTGTTCATAAATAGCTTTCTCCTTTAGTTCTAAGCAGTTCCCAAACATGTGCACATATGATTGTAGTTTCTTTCAGATGCCGGTTCCTGTTGTCTTGGAGAAGCTTATACGTATCTTGGGAGTTCAATGACTGAATATTGCCAATTATAGAAACAACCTTTGAGGGCACTTCTTCATTGTCTGGTTCTCATAGTAAAGTACTTGATTCGGAGGTTCTTTTTTATTCTTATTAACTTCAGGCCCAGGTTGCTCCTCCATTGGTGGTGGTGCATTCACGGAGTTGGGTCCATTTTTTCCTACAGGCGATGGAAGAGGCCTCCGGAGAAATAAGATGTCTTGGAACAGGGGTAAGCGTACAATGGGCATAAGAAATCAGATTTTGGCATTTCGTTTCCTATGCTTGTTTATGCTTTAATTCCTTTTGCAGTATCAAATCTCCTCTTTGTTGAATCCCCTGCTGGAGTAGGATGGTCATACTCGAACACAACTTCTGACTATGACGTCGGGGATGCCAAAACAGGTGCAACAAAAGCTCTTTTGATTACTTTTCATAACATGTGGCGAAGCATTAAAGTTCATTTGTTTGATGGAAAACGTTTCTTTTTCCTCTCACAATTCAAGTTGATTAACTCCATCTCCAACTGTTGTCTGCGGCAGCTAATGATATGTATGTCTTCTTATTGAATTGGTTTGAGAGGTTCCCTCAATTCAAATCCAGAGATTTTTTCCTTACAGGAGAAAGTTATGCAGGTACGAATACTGACTGTGTGGCTCTGATGTAAATGAAAGTAGATTAAAGGATGCCATAAGATTTTCTGTATCTCTATATGAAGCTCACAAAAGAGACTTACTTTTTGGTGAATATTTCATATAGGGCACTACATACCACAGCTTGCTGACGTTCTTTTGGACCACAACGCCAAATCAACTGGTTTCAAGTTCAATATCAAAGGAGTAGCTGTAAGTAAACAAGGGACTAAAACGTTCTGTCTCCGGAGTTATTCTTCCGCGTTCTCATTTAACCTTTCACTTTGGTTTCTTCTGGTTAGATTGGGAACCCACTTCTTAGACTTGATCGAGATGCTCCTTCTCAATATGAATTCTTATGGTCTCATGGGATTATTTCTGATGAAGTTGGTCAGAAGATCTTGAGTGAGTGTGATTTTAATGATTACACTTTCCAAGAACCACACAACGTGAGTGCTTCGTGCAACGAAGCAATGTCAGCAGCTGATGAAATGGTTGGTGATTACGTTAACGGTTATGATGTCCTCCTTGATGTCTGCCACCCATCTTTAGTAGAGCAAGAACTGCGCTTGAGAAAATTGGTATGCAGAGTTTGCACTTCCTTTATTCGTTCTTTAAGCACATAATTTCTTCTTCAGCTCTTCTAAGAAGGAAACCCAAATATATGCAGGCTACCAAAATCAGTGTGGGGGTTGATGTTTGTATGAGCTTTGAAAGAAGATTTTATTTCAACCTTCCTGAGGTTCAGAAGGCTCTTCATGCAAATCGAACTAAGCTACCTTATTCATGGTCTATGTGCAGCAGGTAAAGTGATAAAGTGATATTTATTTATTATCTTGTGCTTCCAAGCATACGAGCCAGGCTAACCTTGGTTGATTGTTCTGTACAACGCACGGCGTCTGTTTTAACAGTGTTCTAAATTACACCGACGTTGATGGCAATATTGACATCCTTCCAATTCTGAAGAAGATCATTCAAAATCACATTCCTGTCTGGGTATACAGGCAAGTTACTAAGATATATATATTATGTTTTGGATCATTTCTACAAGTTGGTTAATTAGTAATGAAATGCAATGTAGTGGCGATCAAGATTCAGTTGTGCCGCTGCTCGGCTCCAGAACGCTTGTTAGAGAACTAGCTGAAGATATGAAGCTTGAGATCACTGTCCCATACGGATCTTGGTTTCACAAGCAGCAGGTACTGACAATGAACTTCAATCACTTGTCTCTGTCGTCAACACACTTTAACTTGTTTCGATTTGATGATTTTGATAGGTGGGAGGCTGGCAAACAGAGTATGGAAATATGCTGACTTTTGCAACTGTGAGGGGCTCTTCTCATATGGTGCCTTACGCACAGCCATCAAGAGCTCTGCATCTGTTCAGTTCATTTGCTCGTGGCCGCAGATTGCCTAACAGAACTCGCACTCCAATAGGCTTTTAATTAGGACATATGGTCATAAAAGGATTCCTTAGGTTCAATACAATAAGAGCATCAGTGGCTCTCAACTTTCTGGCAATAATAATTGCAAAGAGATAGGCGTAACAGTTGTAGAATGGTTATTCGATTCATTGCGGACGATTCAAAGAAAATGTGATTATGTTGGTCTTGTATCCATATGAATCGCATAGTATATAGTGTCAGTTTTCTGGGAATTTAGTTAGACTCTGACCTTACAAATGGGGTAAAAGTAAAGCCTTTAATTGAATGTCCCCATAAATGAAGATAAA
>JAOSBN010000002.1:8505816-8520699 GCA_027563595.1 Erythroxylum suave | reverse complement strand
ACTTCTCTTCTTTTCTCTTTTATTTTTTGTCACATGACTCTCCCCATTCACTCTCACGGTTTACAACAAAATGAAGCAAAATGTCTTCATTCTTGCTTTTTATTCTCATTTAATGGATTCCACATATCACCTTCCTATTGGTTCTCTTCTAATGACTCGTCAATCCAATAGCTTCTTGTAAAAATACCACATTGCCTTTTAACAAAAACAAAAAGAAAGACCGAATCGCCCTTTAATGCATTTAATTCACCAACTAAATTAAATCCTGGAAATATTCCACAACCATATTGTCATCAAATTAACCTTTAAACACTCGAATTAGGAATACTTATAGATTTGATGCTTTAAAACTTTTTCAAATGGGTTTTAAATCCTCAATACTTTTCCAAATAAGACATTTTAAGTCCTAAACTTTTGGAAGTTTTGAAATCCATCCAATCAAACTTAGTTTCAATCTATTTCAATACCATTAGACTTTAACACCTATCAAAAAATACTATTTACCTGAATTCATTATTCATCCAAAAATACTATTAATCAAAATCTTCTGGATTTCACTCAAAAGTGTCATCTAAATCCTCACGTCACATTTTAGTGTCTTTTAAAGCTCATTCAGACTCATTCCATAGCTTTTTGAAGTTTTCAAAAATTTTCTAAGAAATTTTTTTTGAGTCTAGAACCATCTCTAGTCTATCTATGATCTCCATTATAACCTCAATAATACATTTAAAAACTTAAATTACTCTAGTATACCATAAATAGAATATAAACAAATGCATGTACGACACATTACATACTACAATATTGTGTAATGTGCTTTGAAGGAGATATCCCAGAATTGAGTGCCACCTTCTTTACAGTTATCCAATCAAGCATACTTTTTAGTCATTTTAAAGCTATTTCAAAAACATCTTTATAGAAGACAATAGAGATCAATTCAACTTTGAAGATAATAAAAATGTGAAGAAGTTGATGAAAAAGACATAATAGGCACCGTACATATCTAAGAGATAGAGGCCTGTCTCTTGTGAGGTTCAAGAGCTAAAGAAACAAGAAAATATTGGCACCGATTACACATTGGATGGAAAAAGTTAAGAAGCTAGAAAATATTGGCACTAATATGGCTCATACATTGATGTGTTACTTGTTATGATATTTATGTAGGAAATTATAAAAATTAATGATGCTATGTTAAAACTGGCCCAATGTTGGTTCTCGTGCATAAAAATTAAGGATGCATTAAATCATAACTTCAAGCATTCTAGGAATCTTTTTTTGTAACATTGACTATCAATACTCCTATTAGATTTATCAAATTGGACTTTTGGAAGTTTTGAGATAGCCTTCTTGCAAATGTTATCATTTTCTAGTTTTTTTTGGGCTTAAAGGAGGATTGAGAGCAAGATTAGATAAGATCATGAAACCTTATTATTTTTTTCATTTTAACCTTCTGTTAAATTGATTTGATTAGGTTGTGCTTTTTGTTATATTAGTGGCTAAAATGCTTAGTGTTAGGGATGTAGCTTTCAACTTGGATTCTTTGATTATTAGTGCATGATTGATTATTTATTTATTTTATTCTCATTATTCTTCATTGTTGAATTTGTGATTGACCATCATATGTACTAAATCTTAAGGATTATATGAAGGACTAGAATGCGAAGTATGATATCCTACATAAATATATTAGATATAGGGAACAAAAGTATCCTAGGCTATTATAATAATGAGAATATTAACTAGGTTTAATGATTATTATACATTTGAATTACATGTTAAGAGGCTACAGCTACCTAATTAAATATATCTATATGCCTTGAAAGAAGGAATAGATACTCTACCTTAATGGTTATTTCAGCCAAGATAATCAATGTTTCATGATAATTGGAATTCCATATAAGCGAATCCCAAAACTCTAGCTTTCATTTCCTTGATTCTTTTTAATACATTTATTACATTATTCCTTTTAGTTTAGTAATTTCAATTATCTTTCATAAATTCTTGTTTTAATTAATTTTATTGTTATGATAGGATGAATAAATGTAATAGTATAACCCTTGTGGGATTGATACTCTAAATTATTTCATTTTAATAAATTGCTAAAATTTTAATGTATATCAAGTTCATGTACCCAAGCCTTTTCAAGATCCTTTGCAAGGAACTAGATGTTCAATGACAAGGGCTAATTAGCAAAATTCAAGCGAAAGAGGAGGTTATCTTTGAGGACCCTAATGTGTTTCAAAGACTGGTCACATTTTTATAAGTTGAAGTAGTGAATACATGTTTAAAATGATGAAGCAAGCTATGAAGGCTCAAATTCACGTGTTTATTAAGTTCAACTCACATATTAGCTGTATTATGATCTGTTTAGTAATGTTTAATAAAAACATGTCTTTGTTAAGCTATTTTCTTATTTATTTAGGAGTCCTTGGTTAATTAGGATTTGTTCCCTATTTTAGTTGATTTCGTTTCCTTTTCTTATTTATGACTCCTATTTAATAGAGAAAAATATTTTCCTAATCAATTTATGTGTGTATTACTTTCATTAGATCAATATATAAATTTTGAGAGTTTTATGAGTGCTTCTTCTTGGCTATTTAATCGAAAACTAAAGTTGATCTTATCAAAGTGACTTGCGGTGATAAAAAACCTTTGATTATATTTAGTAGGTTTTGTTAGGGTCATTTTCTTTCTTATTTTTAATTAGATCATGAGGTTCTAAGTTTCGTATTTGGATTGGGTTATAGGTTCTAATCAATTGATATAAGAGCTTTGGTTGTTTGGCATCAGGTTTTATCATTTAATTTCTTTTCATCTTTAATTCTTATTTTCTTTTCCTTTTTTCCATATAAATAATTATGATATGTTGCTTCCTTTTCTTGCTTCCACCTTATTTTTCATTAATTCATGTTGCACCAATTTGTGTCTTTTACTTCATGAATTTTGGGAATTATGTGTGTATATGGCACATAATTATTGTTTACTTTAATTTTGATTTTTCCAATAGAAAATTTTAAAAAGTAAAGAATAACAAAGAAAAAAGGTTTAAAAAAATCACATTCGGCATTATTATCTATCAATCTTCATTTTTATAATTTTCTAGATTTTCCTAAAACGTTCTTGATTAATTTATTAGTTGACTCAGTATTTTCTCATCATTTACTCATGTTTGATTCTTGCCACCTTTGATTTGTTGCTTATTCCTAATTTACTCTTGTTTAGTCTTTTACCATCATTGAAAATTCTTGCTGATTTTTCCTTCCATTTGGTTGTTTCTAGTTGTTTTGATGAAATCATTGACGAGGCTCTCACTAAAAAATTTTGATGTGGAAGTTGCGTGATAAAAGGCAAGAAGGTGGGAAAATAATCATGAAAAGCAAAATTAAACATGTAAGGAAGTGTGTGAAGAAAAACTATATTTTTTTATTTCTAATGAATTTTCCACATGTTTGTTTAAAAACATTGGTAATGCTGGAAATATAAATGAAGACCAAGGATTCAGTTTCTTCTTCTTCTAAAGGTATAGCTAAATCCAAATCCTCTTCTAAATCTTGTGATATCAAGTGTTTTAAGTTTCAAGGATATGAGCATTTTTATTCTCAATATCTAAAAAAAGGACTATGATTGTGTTGGATAATGGGGATGTTAATAGTGTTAGTTTAGATAATGATGTGATATGCTCATTACAAGGGGTGAGCTTTGCATTAAGCCAAAGGGAGATTTTATTGAAGAATAGTTGGCCCACATCTTTCAGACTCAATGTTACATAAATAATAAGGCATGTAGTATGATTATTAAGAGGGGTAACTCCAACAATGTTGCTAGTACTTTTTTAATTAAAAAAACTAAAATTGCTTAAGCATCCTAAACTGTATTAGTTGTAATGGTTGAATAATTGTAGAGAATTTAAGATGAAAAAGCAGGTGTTAGTGGGTGTTTTCTATTGTGACCTATAAGGATGAGGTGCATAATGATATAGTAACAATGCAAGCTAGTCATTTGGTGTTAGGGTGTCCATGGTAGTTTGATAGGAAGGTTACCTATTGATATGCTTTCACCTCAGATCAAATGAAACACAAATAATGGGTTCAGGATCCAAGGATCATTCTATGTGAATCAAGATCGAATTAACTACTTAAGAAGGTATTTCTACCACACCAAAATAATTAGAAAGGGACTGGGGGTGATAAGGAATGGTTTTGATCTTCACAAGCCCTTGCTTGAAAGAAAATCAAGTCTTTAAAGAACTCCAAAAAGGATTTCTCTAAAGGAGCGTAGAGAACACTCAATGTGTTTATTGAATCTGGAAATCAATCAAATCTAATTACAAACAGTTTTTAGAGTGTTTGTATACTAAAACTAATCCCCTAAGTCGAATCTCACAAGGATAGCATATAGATTTCGGCCTAAATAATAGACTCCTAACAGACAAGCTTAAAAGGGGTTGTTTAGGCCCAAAACAAACCAGACAGCTAAGTTCCCCCACTCAGCTAAGTTCTAAACAACTTAATTAAGATTTCCAGCATAACCTAAGTTAGCTTAAATAGATTACACCATATGGGCCAAAGATGCTAAAAACTACCAAATTGTAACAAACAAACTATTTCTAGTTGCACAATATAGATAGCCTTCTTCAACAATCGAACACATTGTCCCAAGCCTTGAATCATCATTTTAAACTTAGTTGATATGTATCAAACTATTTTAGCTTCTTCCCTTGCATATATATATGCCATCAAATTGTTGAAAACCTCTTAAATGCATTTAGCCTGCAACTGTGACATTGGTCCTCTAAGAATCTTCAATTGATCTTTTGCTTTAGTAATACTTTCTTGAGCTTGTTTAGCTATTGTTCCTTACTGTCCAAGCTCTCCAACACATTCCATTCCTTTGGTCTTGTTTAAAGTCCCTTGGGATGATAAGAACCAGTTTAGGACGTCAATAAAATCTCAATTGAGTATAACAACTAGTCCAATTATATGCTCTAAAACTGAAGCAATGCAAGATGCACTTCGAGCCTTAATCACACAAATTATGAAGACAGAAGAAGGTTTGGCTAAGGCATGTGAACTGTACAAGGAATCTATAAGAGATAAACTTGTTCTATGCATAAGGGTTGATATAAAAGGGAAATCAAGTTGAACATGTATTTGGGGCTATTATCTTGTTGTAATAATTATTATGTTTATTTTAGGATAGGAATAACTAGTTGGGCCTTTTTTAGCCAAGTATTGGCTTGGATTTATGTTATTAAGGGTGTTAATATAAAACACACCTAGAAAGACTAGGAATGGATAGATTGTCTTGGTGTGAAATAACAACTCGTGAGCTTTTCTCCTTCCATGGTTCTAAACTAGGGCTGAACTTATCAAGAACAAAATTTCTAGTGGCTTTCTAATCTGACTTATCACACTAATCCTATCCTGCTTTCCTTGGGCACTAGGTCGTTGGGTTCGAATAGGTATGATTCGAGAGAAGCAATTTGAGCAATTCCTTTGGTATTTAGGTTTCATTAAATCCTCATTGACATTCACATCAATTATGGTATGAGAGCACGACACTTTAATTAGGCCATCTACCTACCCTTCATTGTTTTTCTTATTATTGCATTGCTTTTGTTCTTGATCTTCTTGTTTTATAAATATTCTTTCCCTTGATTTGAGATTCTTCATTGTCCTTCATATTTCATCATTTTATTTGTCGATCTTTGTTATTCTCTAATATTGTGTAATTGAGTTTGTTAGGAACAAAAAGAAGAGGTGGGTGCTGCATAAGTTTAAAGAATTAGGCTTTACCGAATCAACTTTTGTAGAAAACAAAAAAGAAACAAATTTGGACAATTTTTTTCCAAAAAATTGAAGATTTATATTTTACTTTGTGTTTCAATTCTTCCTGGATTTGGTAGTTGTAAGAATATTCTTCCTTTAGTTTGACTTCTTAACTTGCACCATGGAAGGGTTAAGCCTAATGGATGAAGATTTGGTGGTTTTTCTTTGGAGAATTGAATTCGACTATGAAGGACTTAATGAACAAAATTTTTTAAAACCCTAACCTAATGAATACGTAAGGCTAATCTCTATGACACCTCTTGGAAACTTGTTCCAAGCAATCCTGATGATCAAAATCAACTAAGAGAAAGGAACCAAATAATAAGCCTCAATTGAAAAAATGATAAGTGGAATTAGGTTCTTGGTGAAATGAAAACAAGAGGATAGTTCCTCACTGAAGTCAATGACTACAATAATAGTAATACCAAAATCTTCTTGTTTCTAACCCTAATGAGCCTATTAAAAATAACAAAAATAAGACAGAATTGTTATTGGGGTTAAGTGAATTAAATAGCCCAAGTCCCGTTTAATTAGCACATGGCCAACTTTTACGCTCCTTGAGCTTAATTGATGAAACATTAAAATTAGCCCAAGTCTTCATGTCATCAAACTCCAAGTGTGCCTTATCAAAGGATTCAAGTTAAGTGAATTAATTTGGGCTATATCCCACTAAACTCACCTTCAATAGGCTTGGGACTCTCCATCCTCTCCAAATAGAAGCCCACATGCATTTAAAGAGCCTCTTTAAGTCTCTTGGCCCTAGCTTTGGTCATGGGCCTTTTTGGCATGACAAGCTCACTCCCTGGGCCTCTGACATCCATGCCTGGTCCATTTGGTGTTATCCTGGTCCTGCTCACATTAGCCCTTCCCTTCTTAAGAAGATTTGTCCTTGAATCTGAATCCATATCAAAAGGAGAAATATAGGCAACTTTAAAAGTAGCGGACACATTATACTCACCTGGAAGATCAATCTTGTAGGCATTGTCATTGATCCGCTCCAACACCTGGAATGGACCATTCCTCCTAGGATCCAGCTTGGATTTCCTCTGGATAAGAAGCCTCTCCTTTCTCAAATGCACCCAAACCCAATCATCAGGTTCAAAGGTCACCTTCTTGCGCCCCTTATTGGCTTGTTCAATGTGTTGTCTCACCTTCTCATGCAACTCTCTGACTAGAGCTTTCCTTTTTCCATCTGTACTAGACAACTCATACAAGGGTAAAGGAGCCAAATCCAAAATAATCAAAGGATTAAAACCATAAACAAGCTCAAAAGGTGAAAAACCTATGGTAGATGCACACTCCTATTATTGAAAACTCAATAAATGGTAAGCCCTCACCCCATTCTATGAACTACCTTTGTCTGCCCATCCATTTGTGGATACGAAGTAGTAGAATAAAGTAATTTTGTACCCAATTTGCCCCATAAAACACTCCAAAAATGGCTCAAAAACTTAAACATCTCTATTAGAAACAATAGACCTAGGAATATCATGCAATCTAACATCTCTGAAAAATAAATCAGCTACATGCATAATATCATTAGCCTTATGGATTGCAATGGAATGCACCATCTTGCTAAACCTATCCACAATAACAAAGATGCTATCAAAATCTCTCTTTATCCTAGGCAAGCCCAAAACAAAGTCCATAGAAACATCAACCCATGATTCAGTAGGCATAGGTAAAGGGGTATACAATCCATAAGGTTTGACAATGGATTTTGCTTGTTTACATGTAATGTATTTGGCACATATATGTTCAACATCCCTACGCATACTAGGCCAATAAAAATGTTCATGCAAAATATCCAAAGTCTTAGCAACTCCAAAATTACCATTAAACCACCACTATGGGCCTCATGCACAAATAAAGCACGCATAGAACAATTAGGTACACATAATTGATTGCCCCTAAATAGTTAGCCATCATACCTATAGAATTTCTAGAATGCAACATGTTCACAAGCAGAATATGCAGTAGCAAAGTCAACATCTGAGGCATACAAATCCTTGAGTTGCTCAAAACTTAAAAGTTTAGAACTAAGAGCATAAAGTAAAGTGTAGCTCCTAAACAATGCATCAGCTACTACATTCTTCTTCCCTTGCTTGTATCAAAGCACATAGGGAAAATTCTCTAGAAAATCCACCCAAGTGACATGTCTCTTACTCAACTTGCCTTGTCCTTTCAAGTGCTTTAAGGACTCATGATCCGTCTTAATAACAAATTCCTTTGGTTGAAGGTAATATCTCCATACCTCTAGTGCTCTTACAACATCATAGGTTGGGTAATTGAGTTGTGCACCACTATGCTTCTCACTGAAAGTATGCAACTAGCTTGTTTTCCTGCAAGAGCACAGAACCTATACCAATCCTAAAAGCATCACATTCCACTTTAAAAGCTTTATAAAAATAAGGTAAACAAAGAATAGGAGCAAAACACAGTTTATCTTTCAGCTTTAAAAATGCATGTTCCTGTTCCTTAACCTTAGCCCATATAAACCTTTCTCCTTTTTGACTATTTCAGTCAAAGAAGCAGCAATTGCAAAGAAATCTTTCACAAACCTCCTATAAAAACTGGCAAGTCCATGAAAACTCCTCACCTCACCCACACTTTTAGGTATTGGCCACTCTCAAATAGCCTTTATCTTCTCACTATCAACCTCTACTCCCTGAGTACTGACTACAAATCCTAAGAAAACCAATCTATCAATGCAAAATGTGCACTTCTTAAAATTTGCATACAGTTTCTCCTTTCTCAACACATCTAACACACTCCTCACATGCATAACATGCTCATCAAGATGGGAGCCATAAACCAAAATGTCATCAAAATATACAACCACAATTTATCAAGAAACTCACGCAAAACATGATTCATTAACCTCATAAATGTACTAGGTGCATTACTTAATCCAAAAGGCATAAATAACCATTCATATAATCCATATTTGGTTTTAAATGTAGTTTTCCACTCATCTCCTGATTTCATGCAAATCTGGTGGTATCCAATTTTCAAATCAATCTTAGTAAATAAACAAGCTCCATGCAATTCATCCAACATGTCATCAAGTCTAGGGATAGGATGGCAATACTTTACAATGATTTTATTTATAGCTCTACAATCCACACACATCCTCCAAGTCCTATCTTTTTTTGGCACCAGTAGCACAGGTACAACATAAGGACTCAAACTCTCGCTCACATGCCCCTTCTCTAATAGCTCATCCACTTTCTTTTGGAGCTCTTTTGTCTCCTCATGGTCACTTCTGTAAGCTGGACAGTTAGGAATCTGAGCTCCGGGCATAAAGTCTATCTAGTGCTCTATGCCTCTCAAGGGTGGTAGTCCTTTGGGCATCTCCTCAGGAAAGACATCTGAATAATCCTGCAAAAGAGCTGAAAACACACTAGGCAAAGAATCAAGAGAGGTTAGTGTCAGAAACTAAACATTCTCTATATCTCACTATCACTAATGCTCTTTTCTCTCCAGTTGTTCTCCTCAAATCTTTCCCCTTATTAAACAATTTCACTTTTCTCTCTTTCTTTTCACTCCTTCTTTCTCTCACTGAGCTCTTCTTTTATGCACATCCCAGTTTCTTTTCCTCACTCGTGCAGTCACTCCCCATTGGGCCAATTTCTTTTGGGCCTCTTTTCCCTCGTCATTTTTGTTTAACTCACTACTCAAAACCTCCTTAGTTTTCAAAGCTTTGATTTGGTCTAGGTAAATCTCATGAGGAGATAAAGGTGCCAAAGTGAAGTTTCTACCTTTGAACTTGAATGAGTACTTGTTTGTGTACCCATCATGTGAAACTCATCTATCTAGCCGCTAAGGTCTCGTAAGCAACAAATGTTTTGCCTCCATAGGGCACACATCACACAACACCTCATCGTCATTCCTCCCTACTAAAAATGGCACCAATACCTATCTAGCCACTTTTACATCTGCGCTATCATTAAACTGCTGTAAATTATATGGCTCTAGATGTTTCCTATAGGTCAAGCCCAATTTCTCCACCATAGTTCGAATAGCCATTGATACAACTACCCCCATCTATGATCAGATTACAAACCTTCCCTTGTATCAAACATCTAGAATGAAATAAGTTCTCCCTTTAATCAAGAATCTCATCTATCATTCTAGTACTCCCTCCTAACTACAAGTGCTTCCCCTATGACTGCTCTCTCCACACATTCATCATCATCATCATTATAAACAATATTACAAGAGATTCTTGACCCTATTATCCTTCATATACATCGCTTTTCTATTAGCGCAATGAGAAGCAATATAAACAAAACCCAAGCATTTAACACATTTGATAGTAGAATACTTACTAGAAGAGCTTGAGTTGAAGAATTACCTTTCTAATCAACCCCATTACTTAGCTTCTTTGGGGTGTCCGTGAAGTCCACTACCTTGTCCTTGGACATACCATCTTTCTTGGGCCATTTTGAACTCCATGGGTTAGCTAGAACTCGCCCCACTCCTTTCTATTACTTTTGATCTCAATTGCCTCTCCACTTTCATGGCCATGTTCACCATATCCTCAATCTTCACATAGTGCTGAAGCTGCACAATGTACATTACTATCTCCCTGTTCAATCCACTCAAGAACCTTGCTATGGTGGCTTTGGAGTCCTCCTCTATATTAGCACTAATCATAGCAACTTCCATCTCCTTGAGGTTGTCTTCAACTGACTTAGATACTTGGGTGAGTCTTTACTTGTTTTACTTGATTTGTTTAAGATGTTTGAAATTAAATGTGATGCTTTAGGTATAGGGATTGGAGTTGTTCTAAAGCAGTAAAAGTGTCTAGTTGCTTAGTTTAGTCAAAATTTAAGTAGTCTAACACTTAATTATTCTAGGTGTGATAAAGAGATGTATATGTTGGTGTGAGCATTGAAGACATGGGAATACTACCTTTGGACTAAGGAATTTGTCATTCACACAGAGCATAACTCATTGAAACATTTAAAAGGACAAGGTAAGCTGATGAAAATCCTATATACACTAGGTTGCCTCTTTAAATGGGCACCAAATGATGAAAACCATATAAGGAAATGTCTTCTTGACTATTCTTAAATATAAGTAGGAATGGCTTTACTATGAAAGATTCCCTTAATTAATGGATACAAATCATCCTTAAATTTGAAATCCTTCCAGAAGTAAATTGAAAACTAATAATAATTAATGAAAAGAAGGTCAAAACACGATATATGTAGATTAGGCTTCATTGAAAACAAGCAAGTGGTTCATTCATGCATATTGGGCTCCAAGCATAATTTTTCTCATGCGTTAGGCTTTGTCCATCATTTGGGGTCTGCAGATAAGAAATAATCTTTGTAATGCCTTGGAATCTTCTACAACAGCCACATTGTCTTGAATGTTCATGACCAACCCATGCAAAGCCTCCTCATGTGCTTAGTTCTTGCTCTTGTCATAGGACCTTCAATACCTTATAATTGATTAACGACTGTTGTTGCAAGCTATTCTCTATCATTCCCTCCTTCTTCAGAAGGATTTGTCCTCAATCACTTATATCAAATAAAGATAAGTTAGCAACACTAAAATAACACTAACATTTCCATAATGACTTTGTAAATTGAGCTTGTAGATGTTGTCATTGATTCACTCGAATAACACTAAAATAACACTCTAGGTAGCAATTTTGATTTCCTTTCGGTAGCAAATCTTTCCTTACACATATGAACCCAAACTCAATCTTCAGTTTTAAAGGTAGCTTCCACATGCCCCTTGTTGGCTTCCCTTACATATTGCTCATTCTTTTTCTCTATATTAGCTTGAATCATAGCGTTAAAATCCCTAAGAAAATATGTCTTTCTCTTTCTGTCAAAATTAGAACATTTAATGTAGGTAAAGGAAAAGCATCTAAAGGAGTCAAAGGATTAAAATCACGTAAAATTTTAAAAGTGAATAAGATGCAGTATACACAACCAATAATACACAAAATCAACAATTGGTAAAATTTTTTGCCATTGTTTCAAGTTCTTTCAAAAGATGTTACACAATAATGTAAGAGGGAACTACCCCAGTTTGTCCATTTGTTTTAGTGAACTTTAACCATTTGGAAGTCTTTTGAGTAGTTTACCTTGAGACCTTAAAAAATTCAAGCACCTATAATTTGAATGAATAATCAACTCTTTTGGCCATAAGTAGTGTTGTCATGTTTATGGAGTCATCACTAGTGCTTATATTTCCTTATCATAATAATTCAAGGCTGCTCTACTAAGTTGGTCATTAAAGTAAGCTATGCATTGCTTAACTTTTGTTTCAAAGTATTTAAGGCATTTCATACACATTAGTCCATCTACGCACAACACTCTTTTTAATAAGTTCATTTAAAGGAGCTACAAAACTAAAATCCTTCATAGACCTCCTATAAAACTTGCAAAACCATGAAAACTTCATACCTCATTTTCCTTGATCATTTCCTCACACTAACTCCATGTGCACACAAAACAAAACCAAGAAACATAACAAATTATATACAAAAGGTGTAACTTTTCAAATTAACATACAACTTATATTCGCTTAAAGCAAAAAGCACAAAATGCAAAATGTTTAACACAGTTATCCAAATCCTCACTATAAACTAAAATATCATCAAAGTAGACAAAATTTTTTCAATAAAGTTTGCAAAAAATAGTTTATTAATCTCATGAAAGTACTTGTTGCTTTTCATATTGAATAGTTCTCTTCTCTATTTATGCACGCACCCTTTCATGCAAGGCTTTGACAAACTCAGCCTTTTGATTGCCATTAAAATTAGCTTTATCAATTGGCAAAGGCAGCAAGTCCATAGGAGTTAATGGATTGAACTCATACATAACCTCTGATACAAATGGCGTTCAAGATGCTACAAGAAGCAATCTAGGTGAT
Source organism: Erythroxylum suave (assembly GCA_027563595.1). Classification (NCBI taxonomy): domain Eukaryota; kingdom Viridiplantae; phylum Streptophyta; class Magnoliopsida; order Malpighiales; family Erythroxylaceae; genus Erythroxylum; species Erythroxylum suave. The sequence goes on along the minus strand of JAOSBN010000002.1, from coordinate 8,507,974 downwards.
TTAGAACTGATTCCAAATATGGAAAGTTTTCGGGTTCTAAATAAGGAAACTTCAGCAAAATTGGAAAATGGAGCTAACGTGCAAGGAGATGCCATGGGAAATCATATTGAGGCTGTTCAAGAAAAACAAGATCATTCAGGAGCCAACTTGGAAGGTTTTCCCAATATGGAAAGTTTTGTTGGTCCGGTCACAAGATCCCGAACAAAGCGTCTGAAGGAACAACTCCAAATTTATGTGAAAAACCATGTTGAAAGTGGGCTGTCCAAATATTTCCATATATGGAAATGTTTTGGAGCCTAAGTATGTCTACATAACTGGGCTCGCAAACTAGTTTGGGGTGTTTGTGCTTTTAAGCTTGTTTTGGGTCAAATTTGGGTTTGTTTGTTATGGGTTGTTTTTTATTTGTCTCCTTTGGGGATAAATGAAATGGGCCACATTTCAAGGGGGCTATGCTGGTTTTTAGTCACTTCTTTTTCAAACTTGGTCTATGGGTTCAATTTAGCTTTTTAAGTTAGAATACACAGGCCTCTTGTTATTTTTACTTTAGCCCGTTTCGAAATCCATTAGGTTTAGGATTAATTAAGCATGTTTTAGGGTTTTCTGGCTGTCATATTCACTCTCCATCTTATTCTCTCCAGCAGCCACCACTCTCTCAACATTGAAGATTGTCTTTTCATCTCACCCACCTTCTCCACCACGTTTTTCCACATCAGCCATCTTCTTGACTACCTTGAAGACATTTATTTCAGTTTTTTTTTTTATTGTTTTGTCTTACATTGTAATGCTTATAACAAGGCTATCTTCAGTTGTAATGCAAGAACAAGTTGTAATTCGAAATTTCAGATCTGAATGAAAAGGGAGTTTGCTTTCTTTTATGTTTATGCACAAGGTGTTCTTATTGATTGCAATTGGGTTTATCTTTTGTTATCAATTTTAATTCCTATTTCTTGTGTTCTTGAGTGCTTAACTGATTGGGATTCAAGGGGATTTCTAAAAATTAACTTGGGTTCTTGTCATGAGTGTTCTTGGGTGTAAGAACAAATCCTAATATGAATTGCTTTATTGAGAAACTAATTCTGATTTGATTGGTAACGAGTTCTAAGGGTCGATTAAGGGTCTTGGGGTTTTGCATCATTTGATATCAGAGTGCTTTGAGTGCATGATCGGTATTTGAATAGGTGTGTAGTGGAGAAAGAGGGCACAAGGTATACACTTTTACCTTTGACACCAAAACAAAATTTTGAAGACCAAATGCAGCTTGAAAAATCCTATGATGAATTTGCACAAAAAGAGGCTGAGGGAAAAAAAAAGAAAATGAGAAAGAAAGAGAAAAGAAAGAGAAAAAGGGGTGTGAGAGAAAAATCGAAGGAAAATTGAAAGAGAAAAAGAATGAAGATAATTCAGCCAATGAGAGAAAAGAAGAGAGAGTGAATTTCTATGCAAAAGTGAGGGATGTGAAGAGAGCTTTGATGACAAACATGCCAATGTTTGTACTTTTGTACAAAGAGGCTTATTTATGAGCTAATGATATTAACCCTACTTTGCCTAGTGTTGTGATCATGTTTTGCAGGAAGATAGCGATGTCTTTCCCGATGATCTACCTCAAGGTTTACCACCTTTGCGAGGAATTAAACATCAAATTGATCTCATTCCTAGGGCTGCCATACCAAATAGACCAGCTTATCGAAGCAATCTTGCAGAGACTAAAGAATTTCAAAAGCAAGTGGAAGAACTTTTGGAGAAAGGAAAAATAAGAGACAGCTTAAGCCCATGCGCAGTACCCATTTTGTTGGTACCAAAGAAGGATGGAAGTTGGCGTATGTGTGTGGATTGCAGAGCCATCAACAAAATAACGGTAAAATATCGACATCCTATACCTCTACTTGACGATATGTTGGATGAGTTACATGGCACATGCATCTTTTCTAAAATTGGTTTGAAGAGTGGTTATTACCAAATTAGAATGAAACCGGGTGACGAATGGAAAACTGCCTTTAAAACTAAACATGGATTGTATGGGTGGTTGGTAATGCCATTTGGCTTAACTAATTCATCAAGTACCTTTATGCATTTAATGAAACATGTTTTATGAGAATTTATTGGCAAGTTTGTAGTTGTCTATTTTGATGACATTCTAGTGTATAGCAAATCTATTGAA
>JAOSBN010000002.1:8480292-8504698 GCA_027563595.1 Erythroxylum suave | reverse complement strand
GCCTTTAATTAATGAATAATAATGTCATACAATTATTTACAACCAAAATAAATTGGCTGCAAGGGCATAAACTAACAGTATGTTGGCCACACTTCCTTACATTCTGCCCTTCTTAGTCATAGCTACAACTTACTGGATATATGTCAAAGGAGGAGAAATTATTCGAACGTCTCTACTTCTTGGATTTGGAGAAGGATATCATATGACTGTTTCAGCCAGGAGTTAAAATGAAGAACAGTGAGGTATATATGAGGCTAGGAGCGCCTCACAATTAGTGGGTTACTAAGGTTATTTTTAAGTTTCAGCGTGTGCTGTAGTAGGTGTGTTGAAAACGTGATTTATGCCGATCTCGTGTCAATATACAGGTGGTATTAGAGTTATGTCTAATGGTAAACTAAGATTGCAGTGAGTTAAAAAGAGTGTCCAAACCCATATTACTTTTGGTAGAATTACAGCAATCTCTCTATGGAATTGTCTGTCCTCGTATTGTGCTGATGTACTAAATACAAAAAGTTTCAGATAACGCACGTAATAAACTTTGAGATGCCTTTTACTTTGAAGACAAAAGATAATTAGCTAAGAAAATCGTTTACTTTGAAGACAAAAGATAATTAGCTAAGAAAATCGTTCGCCCGATGTGTCGTATCCAAATGCTAAACAGAATTATCTACGTAACTTAAAAGTGAACAAGAAATAATGATTTGGGCATTGCGGGGTCCAATCTGCAAATGGCCTGCTTTGTCGGAACTTCAATCAATCTTCTCAGCCATATATATATAGATTTAACAGCTTGTATTTTCCACGGAAACACAAAAAGTAATCTGGCGCAACAATTAGTTTCTTGTTAATTATATGGAGTTATAATGCTTCCATAGTAACAACGTTTATAGGTGTATAAGAATGATTTCATAATATGATATTTTAAAATTTTAGGTGAAAATATTAAATTCTTAGATATGAAGGGACTTCTTCAAAATAGAAGGTGTACATGAATTACTCCCCGTTGAAGACAAAGATTTACCAAATGATTTCAAACTTATTTGAATAATCTGAAATTTTATTATATTTTATTATATATGGGCAAAATTTTATCAATAATATAAATAGCACTACGTGTAGAGAAAAAGCAAAAGTACAATAAAAAGAAAATAGAAAAAGTAGAGGTACAATAAAAAAAATCTTGTTATTATAGAATTGATTTTTGTCTCACAATTGTTAATTAGAAGCCTCAAAAGGATTAATACATATATAGCACTTGTACAGGATAAGAAAGGAAGTCCTTGTGACCAACCATATCTCCTTTGATAAAGTACTATCAACCTTCTCACTCCATGATTTTGTGGGACTTCTTATGATCATCTTTATCACTCCATAATTTGCTCACAACCTATCTCCTTTGATAATCTTGTAAGTACTATCAACCTTATCACTCCATGATTTGTGGGAATTCTTATGATTATCCTTATCACTCCATGATTTGCTCATAGTATCATCCTTATCACTTGACAAAGGCTTTAGATTGTTAATATCCCCCCACGATACTGACAGTAAGGAACATATTAGTATTGTTCCTTACTTCTCTTTAAAATTGACTTTTTTACTTTAGCCTTTTTGTTTCCAACCTTATTTCTTGTTTTCATCTATAAAACCAACAATGTGATAATAAAGCTATGTTTGCTTAAGGGATTTGTGGTATGGAAGTAGAAGGCAATCTTTTACAAATTGCTTCTCCCCTTTTTTTAGAGAAAATTATTAACTATGGGCAGTGAAAATAAAGACCTATTTGGAGGCTTTAAATCTTTGGAAAGTTGTACAAGAAGATTTAGAAACTCATCTACAACAAAATAATCCCACCACGGCCTAAATAAAAAGTCATAAGGAAAATAAATGCAAGAAGTCAAATGTAAAACCTTTTCTTTATGCAGTTGCTTCAACAACAAATTTCATTAGAATTACGGCTCTTAAGAAATCGAAAGAAGTTTGAGATTATTTGAAGGAAGAATATGTTGGAGATGAAAGGATGGAGACATGAAGGTGTCGAATTTAATCAGGAATTTGAGTTACAAAGAATGAAAGAGTCTAAGATAGTCAAAGAATGAATTACTTGGTCATTGTTAACAAGGAAAGGTTAGTTGGCAGTGAAATTGTTGATTTTAGAATTGTTAAGAAACTCCTTGTAATAGCGTCTGAAAGGCATAAAGTCTCAATAACCACCTTGAAGAACATAAAAGACTTGTCCAAAATCTCTTTAGCAAAGTTGTTAAGTGCTTTGCAATCTTAATAGCAAAGGAGGCTTATGAGACAAGATCATGTTGTTAAAGGAGCCTTGGCATCCAAACACCAAGAAGTTATATAAAAAAAACAAACAAGAAGCAAAGTTACAAGAAAAAGTAGGCATCAAGCATTGATAACATGGCAAACAACCAAAACCAAATCAAGGTACAAACTTAAAGAAATATGATACACCTTTTAAAAATTGTAGAAAAATATGCCACTCGCCATTCAAATGTTGGAAGAGAGTAGATGCAAAGTGTAGCAAATGCAATCAACTTGGCCATGAAGTTGTGATTTGCAAAAACAAACCTCCAAAGCATGAAGTAAATGCCCAAGTTACTGATTAAGATGAAGAAGACGAAATGTTTAATGCAATAGGCTTTTTAACTAAGAATTCCTCTTAATGTTGGTTAATTGATAATGGTTGTACAAACCACATGACTTATCATAAAACTCTCTTCAAAAATTTGCAGTTTGGAGTCTTGAAGGTCAAAATAAGGAATAGTAATAGTATTCCTATACAAGGAAGAGGGACCATTAAAATGGGTTCAAATACAAATTTAATTTTAGATGTTCTTTACGTACTTGAAATTTATCAAAATTTGCGAAGTGTATCCAAATGATAGAAAAAGAATTAAAAGTATCCTTTGAAGATAGGCAATGTCTTATTCTAAACAACAAAGACCATATGGTTTTAAAAATCAAAACGAGAGGAACAAACTTCTCATTTGATTTGACAGAAAAGGTCCATATAGCTTATTATGGTGAAGTCAGTAACATAAAAATTTGACATAAGAGACTTAGCCATTGTCATCTTTAAAAAATGGTCGTCTTCAAAAATACTAAAATGAAGAAGGACAGCATAGCATCAAGTTTAGTAGTGTTTATTGATCATTTGCTAAATTGCGATGCTTTTCAGTTTGGTAAACAAAATAGTATATCATTTCCTAAATCAACTTGAAGAGCCTCTCAGATGCTACAACTAATTAGGAGACCATAAAGAACACCATCTTTAAAAGTTAGCCCGTTCCACATTCTTTTTATTGATAATTTTATAAGAATGTGTTTGATTTTTTCATGAACTCCAAGTCAGAAGTGGATTCAATATTTTGTTTAACAAAAAAATGGAAAATAGAAATGGCTACTTGATTCAAAGTTTGAGGGAAAGGAGTGCACTTCAGTATAATTTAATTTAATTTGTGAGGAAGTTGCAATTAACATCAGCTTATGCTCCTTTCACCTCGAAACAAAATGGTGTTAGCAAAAGGAGAAATAAATTTCTGATGGAGATGATCAGATGCATGTTGCACAAGAAGGAATTCCTAAAAATGTTTTAGGCAGAAGCAACCAACACAATAGTCTTTTTGTAAAATCACCTTCCTACCAATGCTTTAGGATAAAACTCTATTTGACGCTTGGAATGGTTATAAACCTTCATGAAGCTTTCTTAAAATGTTTTGTTATGTGTGCTTGGCTCATATTTCATATGCTAAGCATGACAAGCTTGACAAAAAGACAATGTGCTTAGAATAAGCTACAAAGAACAAGTGAGTTCTCACAAGGTAGCTTTCCTAGAGAGTAATTAACAGATTAATGGAAAAATGAGTTAGAAGATTATTTATCAGTTAAAGTTAGAAGGTTACTTTCAGACATTTATTAGAGATATAATATGGCAATGTGTGAACCAACTGGTTATGAAGAGCACATAGAGGTCTAAAATGGAATAAAGCAATGGATGAGGAGAAGTTAATGATTTAGAAAAGGAATAGAATCAAGGAGCTGGGTGACAAGTTAGAAGATAGAAAGGTCTTTAGAGTGAAATGGGTGTTCAGAACAAATCTTAATACATATAGCTTCATTAACAAATACAATACCAGGTTTTGCAGTTAAAGCATATTCACAAATTTATGGTGTTAAATATTCGGTCACTTTTGCTCCTATTTCTATGTTAGAAGACCTCAAAAAACATCATCTTTTAAAGGTACTCTATACCATATTCTTTTTATTAATAATTTTAAAAGAATTTGTTGGATTTTTTATAAGATCCAAGTAAAAAGTGGTTGGAATATTTTGGAAGTTCAAGAAAATGGTGGAAAATTAAAGTGGCTACTTAATTCAAGTTCTAAGGTCAGATAATGGAAAGGAGTACATTTCAGCATAATTTAATTTATTTTGTGAATAATCTGGCATTAACATCAGTTCATGCTTCTTTCACCCAAAAAAAAAATGGTGTTATTGAAAGAAGAAATAAATTCATAATGGAGATGGCCAAATATATGTTGATGGAGCAAGAGTTACCAAAAATGTTTTGGGAAAAAGCAGCTAACACAACAGTCTTTTTACAAAATCATCTTCCCACTAATGCTTTAAAGATAAAACTCTATTTAAGGCTTGGAATGGCTATAAACCTTCGTTAAACTTCCTTTAAGTGCTCTGTTATGTGTGCTTTACTCATATTACTCACGTTAAGCATGACAAGCTTGACAAAAGGTCAATGGGATCAAAATAATCTACAAAGAACAAGTGATTTCTCACAAGGTAGCTTTCTTAAAGAGCAATTAACAGATCAATGGTATAATTAGTTGGAAGCTGATTAGTCAGTTAGATGTAGAAGGCCGCTTTTAGACATTTATTAGAGATATAATTTGGCAATGTGTTAACCAACTAGTTATAAAGAAGCACTTAAAGGTCTAAAACATAATAAAAGCAATGGATGAGAAGATGTCAACGATTTAGGAACAAAAATAGAACCTAGGAGTTGGTTGACAAGTTGGAAGATAGAAAGGTCTTTAGAGTGAAATAGATATTTAAAACAAAGCTTAATACAGATAGTTCCATTAACAAGTATAAGGTTAGGTTTGTAGTTAAAGCATATGCACAAATTTATGGTGTTGATTATTCTAACACTTTTTCTCTTATTGTTGGATTTGACATTATCATATTATTGCTAAAAATAGCTTTACAAAAAGATTACAAAATGTTTCAGCAAGAATGTCAAGTCAGCTTTTTTAAATAGTGTGTTGCAAAAAGAAATATATATGAAGTAGCCAAATGAGTTTGTGAAGCAAGGTGAAGAAGACAAAGTGTATCTACTTAAAAAGGCTCTCTATGTCCTAAAAGAAGTGTCAAAAGCTTGATACAACAAGATAGATGAGCATTTGTTGAGCTTAGGCTTTGTAAAAAGCCTATATGAGTCCATTCTTTGTGTGAAATAGAAGGGAGGTGGCTTTCTTATTATATCCCTTTATGTTGATAATCTTTTAATAACAGGAAATAATAGTTTACTAATTGAAGAGTTCAAATAAGAGAAGATGCAACATTTTGAGATGAAAGATCTTGGTCTTATAACTTACTTTCTTAGAATGTAAATCAAGCAAAATCAAGATGGATTGTTCATCTATAACAAAAAAATATACAAGGGAAATATTGAAGAAATTTCATATGCAGGAGTGCAAACCCATAAGCATGCTAATTAATTAAAAGGAGAAGTTGAAAAAGAAGATGGTGCTGATAAGGTTAATGAAGATTATAGAGGCTTGACCAGGTGTCTAATGTATCTTACTACAATAAGGCCTAACATTTTATTTGTCATAAGTGTCTTATCTTGATTTACGCATTATATTAGTGAAATGCATTTAAAAGCAACAAAAGAATACTAAGGGACATCAAAGGTACTATTGATTATGGATTCAAGTTTAAGAAGTGTCAAAAGTTTATGCTATGTGAATTTTCTAATAATGATTAGGTTAGATCTATTGATGATATGAAGAGTACTTTAGGGTATTGTTTTTCTCTAGGATCTATATTTTTCTCATGAAATTCAAAAAAGTAGGAGATTGTAGCATAATCCATGATAAAGGTAGAATTTATAACAGTAACAGCAAAATTTATAACAGTAATAGCAGTAATGAATTAAACCTTATGATTGAAAAAAACTATGTAATTTATATATAGAGAAGAATAACATAATATTTTGTGTTAATAGTTAAGCACTAATTGAAATCTCAAATAATCTGTTGTATCATAAAAAGAATAAGCATTTTAACATCAAGCTCTATTTTGTAAGCAAGGTGCAACAAAATGGTAAAGTAACATTAGATTACTACAAGTTTGAAGATCAGTTGGAAGACATGTTTATAAAGCCACTTCTAGCTAACAAGTTCGAGCTTTTGAGATAGAAATTTAAAGTTTGTCGTTCTTAAAGCAAGGGGGAGTGCTAAATATTTTCTTTTAGAACATTATTTTTTTACTATTTTTGGAGTTCACAATTTTTGACAAAATAGTTGTTTCAAGTCTTTAGTAGAAAGTTTACTTTTGAAACTATTCCTTAGGCTAAAATTAGCTTTGTTTATTATATAGAGCATGTTATAGTTGTTAGTATTGCAAAGTTTTCTAATATTTTTTAATTCCACGTTACTATAAAACAAAAGGTGATAGATGAATAATAATATTAAGTCATTAGCAGCATATCAGTATTGTTCCTTATTTCTCTTCAAAACTATCTTGTTTTACTTTAACCTTGTTTTCATCTCTAAAACCAACAATCCCGATGATGTCGCATATGTTGCTTCTTTCAAATTTGCAATGAGCAAACTCCTTACATTCCCTAGTAAACATAGGAACAATAAATTGATATATTTTATGAATTCTAATAGAAGGATTGAGAATGTAGACAAGAGGGAGGAAGAAGTGTATTGTATATTGAGGTATGTTTGTAAAGTGTATAGGAGTAAGGTATTTATACAGGAGTCATAGGTACTAGTAAGGAAGTCTAGAAATAAATTAGGCTAAATCTAAGATAATTGCAATCAAATTACATCACTGTAAATTAGGCTAACATTGGTTAACACCCCCCTTAAACTTAAGGTGGTACAGTAGAGGGTAACTTGAGTTTGGAAATAAGATCCTGAAAGTCTGTCAAGTAAGTATGTCTTGGTAAAGATATTAGTTGTTTGATGGAAAGAGGAAACAGTTATAAGAAGAATAGCACCTTGTGTAATATGATTATGTATAAAATGACAATCAATTTCAATATGTTTGGTACGCTCATGGAAAACATCATTAGGTGCAATTTAAATTACACTGTGATTGTCACAATGGAGAATAGTAGCATAATGAGGTGACATCCATGTCTTCTAGTAATCAACGGAGCCATAATAGTTCTGCAGTGGTATCAGTAAGAGCACGATATCAACCTCAATACTAGAACGAGCAATAATTGTCCATATCTTGCTTCATTATGAAATAAGAGAATCTCCCAAGAAAAAATAATAACTAGTGGTGGGCACCGATCAGTGGGATCATCAGCCCAATCAACATCAAAGTAGCCAGACAAAACAAAAGAAGAATGTGCATAGAAATGAAGGCCATGAAATAGTATGGCTTTGACATATCAAAGAATCCAAAGGACAATAAAAATGTGAAAAGATCGAGAGTCAGCCATGAATTGACTAACCAAATGCACAGTATATGCAAGATCAGGTCTGGTAGTAGTGAGATAAACTAAGTTGTTGATACAGAGTGGGATCATCAATCAAGGTGCCATTAGATGGTGTCAATTTGACATCATGCTCCAAAGGAGTGGGGACAATTTTACTGTTAGTGATACTAGCCCGAGAGTTGAGATTAGACTCATATTTTGTTTGGGAGAGATAATAACCTTTAGAAGTAGATGACACTTTAAAACCTAAAAAATAGCTAAAAGGACTAAGATTCTTCATCTCAAAATGGTGGCTAAGATATCCATGTAACCCTACAATACGAGCAATATCATTCCCAGTAATGATTATATCATCCACATAAAGAAGAAGAATAATGATCCCATGTTTAGTGTGACGAATGAATAGAAACTGAGGACTGGATTGGAAGTCAAATTAGATGATGGTGGAACTGAACTTTACAAACTGAGCTCATGGTGCTTGTTTTATCCATAGAAGACTTTTCTTAACTTACAGACCTTATGGGTAGGACGAGAGTAACTACGTGGAGGAATCTATAAAATTCCTCTTGTAAGTCCCCATTAAGAAAGGCATTTTTCACATCCATTTGAAAAAGTTTCCATCCTTTGACAACGACAATAGCTAAAAGACTGTCGACAAAGTTGATGCAAGAAAATGGGGGCAAAATTTTCTTCATAATCTCTTCCATACTCTTGAGTGTAACCTTTAGCCACTAGATGAGCCTTATAATGCTTAAAAGAGCCATTAGAACAAGTTTTGATTTTACTCATTTACATCAAATTGCAACTTTTCCTAAATGAAGTTCAACTAAGGCCCAAGTATGAGTTTTCTCAAGACCCTAAAGTTATTTATTCATAGATTGTTACCAATAAGAGTTAGAGCTAGCTTCTCGATAAGAGTTAGGTTCATGGAGATTGACAATAGCAGAAAAGCAATAATAATCTTGTAGATGAGAAGGGGTTTTTCTTACAAGGGTAGATTGTCAAAAAGGAATAGTATAAGTAGGTACAGTTTCAATAAGCGGAGTGGACACCATAAGTGTAGGATCAGAAGGTAGAGGATGTTTGAACACAGGAGAAAAATCTATTTTAGAGCTTGGAAATAGAGCTAAGAGCTGTCAGTAAAGAATTTTGAAGAATTGATATGAAATTAACGAAATTTGGACAGGGAGGAAAATAGGGTGTCATCCCAAAGGGTAACATATCGTGAAATTTGAACTCTGTTAGAGATCGAATCCTAACAATGACAACCTTTATGTTATATCCCATACCTAAGAAAGCAACAGAGACAAGCATAAGGTTCTAGTTTATTATTTTCATGGGGATGTAAAAGAACAAAAATAACACATCCAATAGGTTTAAGAAGATGATAATGAAGAGGCTTACTAAATAACTGTTCATAAAGGGAAAGATTATCAAGGATGGAGGTGGGAGTGCATTTCATAGTATAAACAACAATTAAAGAATCTTCCACGTAAAGTACCAAAAGGAGTTTTTTATGTTCAAGCAAGCTTTAACACTACTATTGTGACCATTACCGATGTACGAGGTTAGGTAGCTGAGTGATTGATAGCTCCGATCTTGAACACCAGTATAGTTCTCAAGGAACTATCAAGCGTTTGAATCCCTCCCTCTCATTTTTAAATATATTTATATCTTTATTGGTTTTGACTCGATTAGTATCCTAAAGGTTGATAAGATCATCAAAAGAATAATTAGGCCACAAATTAGGATACATTCTAGGAAAATAAAACTTCCATTGATGAGAAGCAAATGAAAGGATCATCCCTGTAATAATAATAAACACATGAACTAAATTGTAGACATGAAAATGCACGAACTCAACAAGACTCCTCAAAGCTCTAGAGTTTATCAAGATAGGAGGCAGAAAGAATAAGGGCATAGGCATAATCAAGCATATGGTGGTGTTTTCATTCTGCTTTACCATTTTATTAAGGTGTACCAAGACAAGAATGTTGAACCATGACACCTTATTGTTCTAAGAAAGTAAGGAGTATAGAAGATTCTTTATATTCCATTACATTATCTATTCAGATGGTTTTAATGGTATGACAAAACTAGGTTTTGATCATGGTGGCAATCTTGATGTATACCTGTGGTAATTTAGATATGTGTTTCAAAAAATATATCCAGGTATATCAAAATAATCATCAATAAAGATTACCTAATATTGATAACCATTGATAGATAAAATAGGTGAAGGTCCCCAAATATTAGTATGAATAAGAATAAAAGGAGGATGTGAAACAGATGTACTATTAAAGGAAAGAGCAAGTTGTTAAGCTAGTTGCCACTAAAAATACTGAAAAGACTCATTTTTGTTTAAATGTAACAATCCACGAGAAACTAAAGGACGAAGTTTGCCAGTAAAGGCATAGCCTAATGGAAGATACCACTAATAAAGAGAGGAGTTGGAGGTGGTCACAGAGGAGATTGGTTTAGGAAGCTAAAAAGAGACAAGCAAAAATAATCTTTCAACCTTCTTTCTTGTCCCAAGAGTCTTCCCTGTCTATAGATCTTGTATCTAACAACCAAAAGGAGAAAAAAATAACATAGAAACTAAGGTCACATAATTGGCCAATAGAAATAAGATTAAAGGCTAAAGAAGGTAAACAGTAAGTGTCAAAGAGACTAAGATTAGAACTAGATGCATGACCAATGTGGGAAATATGCATTTGAGTATCATTGGCAGTATGAATAGGAGGAAGGGACAAAAAAGGTGTTTTAGAAGAAAAGACAGAAGAATCAGAGGTCATATGGTTATGATAGGCAAAATTAAAAAGCCAAGAAGAAGTACCTAGAGTGATAGAGAGAAAGTAGTGTAAGAAGAATTAGTAGAGATAACCTCCTTAACTAATGATTGGATATCACTCATGGTAAAAGTGGTAGGACCCTCAGAAGCAACAACAGCTACTGATGAAGAGCCAAATTTAGAGGAAGCTCCTTTGATATTAGAAAATCCTTCCTTAGGTTTTGGTGGTTGCACAGGATAGTTTCGAAGACAAGTCTCCTTAAAGATAATTTATTTGATCACTCCATTTAAAGAAGGTAATGGAGAGCTATGCAGTAAGGAGGAACAGACAAACTCATACTCAGGATTAAGAGCCATAAGAACCTGGATCAGTTGGAGATTTCCTATACCAACCTTAACTTGAGTGATCTAATTCTAAGTGGGTTAGATTTGGTCTAGGAAAGCATTAATGGACTGGCTAAGAGCTTGCTCTATAGAATGAAGAGTAATCCACAAATAATAATAATAAGCAAGACCAAAAGTTTGAAAATGAGTTGTTAAGAAATCCCAAACCTCTTTTTTTATATCAAGAGTTTCAAACTGGACATACATGTTGAGGATGGATATGTCATAAAACCAAGTGATAAGCTGATGATTTTTTACGTCCCAATCTTTAAGACATTCTACAAATTTGGTTTCATTTTTGTCTGAACCATGTTTAGACTGAATGATGATACCAATAACAATATACCATAGTTTACGTCTAGCCAGGAACTATTTTATACCCAGTGTTGCGAATACCGTACCGAATTGAGTTCTAGTACGGTATAGTATCGGTACCGGTCAATACCGGATATCGTTTCAGGTAATTTTTTAAATTTATGAAATAGTCCCTGAAGTTTTTTAGAAATTGCGAAATAGTTCATTGTTATATTGTACAATTGTACTATATACTTTATATGTTTACATTAAACCTGTTTCCAAAAATCATAAAAATAAATAATAACCACAATTAATATGAAATAACAATAATTTTCAAAATTTTCAAATATAAATATTAACCACAATTAATGTGAAAAAGGAAAATTATCATCATACAAATATAAAATTAAGAATAATACAAAGTATTTAAAATATTACAATTTCATAATATAATAAATAATAATTACATCAAAAGTTCAAAACATCTAATAAAAATAATAATAAATATCCTTAACTTTCAAACTATTATAATTTACCGCAAGAGTTCGTAATGAGGAACCAACTAAGTAAAAGCGAAACTTGTAACAAAAACACTTACAAGTACATTATATATATAATTTAACATATACATCAAATATAAGTAAAATTAAAAGAAGAGGAAAAACAAAAACCTAGAACTTCATTCAATCATCTATGGGATGATATCTGCTATAACTACACTGACCCGGGTTATCATTTGGTACAAAATCTTTATCAATAAGAGGAGCCTCATCATCATTATCATTTGAATTAGATGAACCAAATGACATGTTAATGCTTTCCCAACCAAGATTATCTTCAAAGCTATTAACATCTATCAAATCTGGTTCCTCAGAAACCAAATTAGCAAGAAGATCAATATTATCAATAGATATTGGATTTGTTGAACTACTTGTGCTATTAAAAGTCCTAGTAAACAATAAAACTTAATTATTAGAAAATTATAAGGAATTATATCAAAATTAAAAATGATAATAACATACCTTTCTCGAAGCTTTAAATTATAATGAATGACTACCAAGTTATTCAATCTTTTGTACTCCAGTCTATTCTTTTTCTTAGAATGGGTGAATTCAAATGTATTCCAGTTCTATTCACATCCTGTTGCACTCACACATTGACTTAAATTCTAAATTGCAAACCTTTACAATTATGGAACACCACTTCCGAATTGATCGCACTAAGAAACTATAAATCGTAAGATAATAAAAGTAGTGTTAAAAACAAAATAAAGTGATAATTAATTTCTAACAAATAGGAAAAAAGAAATAGTTAAAACCTAGAGAAAGTTTTGTTCTTTGTCAAATAGAAATCAGCAATCAAAAATCCCTAGAAGAAAGCTTATAAAGCTCTGTTTGTGAGCTTAAAAGATCTTCCATCATTTCATAACCAACAATTATTGTAATAGTGAATAACATTCCTCTGGTAACTTCAACTTTCTTTGTAAAATTTGGACTAAAATATACACTAGGATTAAAAAATGCCCCAACTACAAACAAAGGAGAAGAAAGTTGTCTTTCCTATCTTTTATTGATGATTGAAAGATACGATACATACAAAGAAGGCCTATGTTTCATATTGGCCTTGATTGCTTCCTTTGTTCTTTCCATGGCATCCAAAAAATAGGTCATTGTTGTCTTTTCTTCTCTATTAATAAATCGAAACACCCTCACCAAAGGCTCACAAACTTGGATAAAAAATTGACATTGAGACTAAAATTCTCTATCTTCCAGTTTAATGTTGGAAACCTCAAATCCATTATTAGACCTAGCATGTTTAGATACAACTCACTTATCACTTGTAAACATTTATCTTAACTCTTTCTTCATCGAAACAAAAGACCGAAGAAATTTGTTGCAAATCTTGTTACACCAGGACGACACAAATTCCTACCATTGATAAATTCCTTTCTCATCATATTCAAAACCCATGCACGATTATAAATAAACTTGGTCATCTTTTTTGCTTACTGTATAGTCTCATCAATAATAAGAAAATACCTAAGATCTAGTATATTCTCTTGTATTAGATCAATGTAATGTGTAGCATAAGGAGTCCAAAAAAAGAATTATAGTATTCTGTAACCTTCTTCTTCCTATCACTTTATAATTGGAATCATTATCAGTAATAAACTTAACAATTTTTTCTGGCCCTACTTCATTCAAAACTTCATCAAATGTTGCAAACAAAGTCTCATTATTCCTAATAAGGTTAGATGCATCAATAGATTTCAAAAATATAGAGCCATTTGTAGGATAAACCAAAAATAATAATAATAGGCTCTTGTCTCTAATTTGTCCAACCATCACACATGATTGAACATCCATAAGTAGCCCAATTCACTCTTCTTTTTGCCAAATAACTTCTAATTTCATATGCAAAACATCTCAAAAGTTTACCTTTTAAGTCATCAATCGAAGGAGCTTTGTATCCTGGACTGTAAGAGGCTATCCATGATAGGTTGATAATAGTAAGATTATGAAGCATTGAATGATGAACCTATATCATACCACCATCTAGCTACTTCCATATCAATATTATAAGCTGCTTTTCTTGATTACATTGCACTACGAATTAAAGATTGGGCTCTAAGAGTTGTTCATAGTGCAAAAAAACTAGTTATTTGCCTTCTTCTTTTCCTAACATCAGGTGCAGGTGTAACATTATCTTCTTGTTGGGCCTGGGATGGAACACTGCCACTACCACTACCACTATCACTACCACTACCACTACAACTACCCCTACCACTACCACTACCACTACCACCTTCAACATTTCCACAATCATCACGAAAACTAGCAAATGAAGTTCTACTACCAATTTCAAAATTCAACCTTTCTCTTCTATCTTTCTCATGCTGATATTCTTCAAGCAAAGTTTTCATCTTCCACTTTACATCATGACTTACTTTTTTACATGGTTCCACATCTCCTTTAACCCCAACTAAATGCTTCTTTAATCGGGTTATTCCTCTACCTTTCAAATGTTTATTACAAAGCAAGCAAATAGTGTGGTTCCTCATATCGGGAACCAATGCAGCATGAGCCCAAGCTAAATCACTATATCTTCCTGAAGTGGTTTGATAAGGAATACGTGAAATTCCTTCCATTTATTTGTAAAAATAAATGAATGCATATATCAAAATAAAGAACACATAATTCATTACACAAATACGCACGTCCATTTTATATAATATAACTCATACGTCATACACAATTCAATTTTATCGAACACAATTCACCATAAGTCAAAAACTAACAATTCAATTATTCAACAAATATAATTACATAAAACATACATAAACAATTTCCAATTCTAACAATCACTGAACATAAATAAACAATTTCTAACATTTTCCAAAAATTGACACAAAACCTAAATTAGTTCTAATTTAAATTATGGAATGGAAATCTCTCGATTTACAATTCACCCAAAACCTAAATTAGTTCTAAGTTGCCTATTAACCTATCAGAAAACTATGCTCGATCTCTCGTTACATGACTCTACCGGTTTGATTTAACTCTCAACCTATCGATTTACCTAACTCTTATTAGCCTAACTAGATGATTTTCACTCGGCTCACCGTTTTGTTTCCAGGTTATGAAGAATCGAAATTGAATCATAATTAAGTCAAATAGAACACAATAAAATCAACTTTATTAATCTTAAGAAAAAAAACCCACAGGTGAGTTTAGACAAAAGATCAATACTCAACGACAAAATTTCCCAATCAATATCCAAATCTCATACATCAATGAAATTGAAATAAAAATAGAAAATACTATCGGAATGGATCTTGGATGTCGTGACTGTCAAAAATCGTCAGTTTTGGGAAGTACGTCGCGTCAAATGTATCTCCGTGCCTCTCTTCCTTCGTCTCCTTCCTCAATCGTTTGATCTCTTTCTAGGTCTGTCTCAGATTTTTGTAGAATCTCATTATTTTTGTATGACTCTTTCACTCTTCAAAGACTATTGGCGGTTGTCTTGTAGTGTGTTGTTTATTCTATGGTAGCCCTAGGTCAAACTCGGGTCGAAACAGTCCAAAAAATCACTGAAATTTTTTAGTTTTCATGTCAGCTCGATGTAGGGCACGATCGTGGCCCTATATGTTACAATCATGGTCGGCTTTTTACCTTTTCTGTCACAATCTTGGCCTGACTTGACACTTTCTATTACGATTGTGGCCCAAAGTGCCCGATCGTAACCTAGATGCTTCTTGCTCTTCCTTTTCTTTCACGATCATGGCCAATGTGCACGATAGTGTCCTATGCTTTTTGGTCCAAAACTCTTCAAATCTTCACCGTTCTTCCCTATTTACCCTGCAACACTAGCGCACATATCAAGGTACCTCAAAAATATACATTTTAAGCTCAAAGATTCCAACTAACCCATAAAAAAAACTTAAACACAAAACTAACCTAATTGAAGCCTAAATGCATACTCAATACTCAATTTAACATTAAATGTATAACAAATTAAACCCTAAAATATCATGCAAAACACAACTATCAATACCTATCTCATGCTCGTAGAAGATTATGTCTTTGCTTATGAAAACCATCCACTTTTTTGGGTTATAGAACCCATAGACAAACTCCTCATCACCATATCCAAATAACACATAAAGAGTAGTCTTCGAATCTAACTTTGATCTTTTCTCCTTTGGCATATGTTTGAAAGCTTTGCAGTCGAACACCCTCATATACAAATAAATTGGATCATTTCCCTTCCACACTCTCTTAGAATGTCAAGATCCAAATGGACTAAGGAGTTCTGTTGATATCAAATATTGTAGTTCAGATTACCTCATCCCAAAAGGACTTTGGTAACATTTGGAGCATGCATCAATCCTTCTCCATAATGGTTTAGTTCATCCTCTTGGCAACACCATTATGCAATGGGATATCAAGTTCTATCTTCTCATATCTTATGTCATGTCTCACTTAATACTCCTTAAACTCGTTAGAGGTGCACTCGCCTCTATTGTCAATTCAAACACTTCAAATTTCTCTCTATCTCCCTTTCATCATGGTATGAAAATTCTGGAAGGTCTTAAACACCTGCCTTTTTGCTTTCAACATATAGATCCAAGTCTTACGAGTAGCATCATCAATAAAAGTAACAGAATACTTATTACTAGTTACCACCTATGGAATCTATCCCGAAAGGACCATACATGTCATAATGCACCAGATCTAACTTAAGGTGTGTTTGGTTAATGGGAATGGGAATAAAGATATGAGTAAGGAATGAAAACCACATGCTTGGTAAGGAACTGTGATTGAATTAATAATGATTTCACTCTTCCTTTTTGGGTATTGGTTCATACCCCTCGTAATAGAGAGGAAAGGACATCATTACTTGATATATTTATAGTTTGAGAAATTAAATGATTAACCCCTTTCCAAACTCATTAACTAAAATATAATTAACTAAAATAATATAATTAATTATAATTCATTAATTAAAATGTTGTAATTAATTAATTAAAATATATTTAATTAAAATAGTATAATTAATTGTAATTAATTATATTTTAATTAATCAATTACAATATAATTAATTAAAATATAATTCATTCTTTAATTAAAATATTATAATTGATTATATTTTAATTAATCAATTTCAATATAATTAATTAAAATATAATTCATTCATTAATTAACAACATTGTAATTAATTAATTAGTTATGATACAATTAATTAAAATATTATTATTACTAATTAATTACATCATAATTAATTAAAATATAAGTAGTTAATTAAAATATAATTATTCATTAATTAAAATATAATTAATTAATTAATTAAAATACATTAATTACAATATAATAAATTATAATATAATTAATTAAAATATGATAATTAATTAATTAATTGCATTATAATTAATTAAAAAATAAAATTTTATTTCTTAATATATTTTACAAACCAACCACAATCAATAGTAATGATAATCATTCCTTCCTTTTAACCAACCAACAAAATTATAATGATAATACTCATTTTTATTCCTTACTATATTCATTCTCATTCATATTATCATTCCCCCACACAAACCAACCATCCCTTTATTCTTCCTTTTGGTAGACCTTTTATAGAAGACACTCAATGTTGCTTTCCAACCATGCGATGATCATATGACACGAGAGAAACAATAGCTTTGACAAGGATAAGTGATTTGTCAGCTGGCAATTTAAACCCCTTCTTGTTAATGTGTCCTCATCTCTGAAGTCATAAATCTCAATGTTTTAAAAACTGGACTAGACATCGAACCGGTCGAAAGAAAGGTTTAAGGTTTATAGGTTTAACCGGTAGTAAACGGGTATATAATAAATAAAAAGTAAAACTTATAAGAATAAGTAAAAATAAAATATTTTATTGAAATAAAAATATACTAATGTCTATTATTATATAATGAATTAATAATAAATAAATATAAGTCTAATATAAATATTAAAATAACAATAAAAATCAAAATTGTATTTCTAAAGAAGGTTGTGTCTCATCATCGTTAAAAGCTCCAAATTCTCCAACACTATTTAAAAATTCGTAAACTACGCTTTCATCTAAAGTATTTGCATCAACTTCTTCTACTGCATTAAAATAAATTACAAATTAGTAATGTATGAAATTATTCTTAATTATAAACTTGTAATACAGTATAATTTTAACTTAAATATGATCAAAATAAGATATGAACTGACTATCAATAGATGTTGTTAATTCATTCATTGTGACAATTGTATTTTCTTCATAAATCATTTTGACAAGGCTTTATTCTATTTAAAATTTTGCCAACGTTAGAATTCATTTAAATGCCTCAAAATATTAGAAATTAACTTGTAATTTTATGAAATATTAGTTAAATTTGCACCTTTTGCCTATAGAAGAAATATTGACTAGGGTCTAGAGTTTGGCATTAATGCATGTATAATTAACTAGGTATGTATATTTCTTTCATATTTATTTATGAGCAACAAATATTTTATAAAAGTATAATTCAAATAATAATTCGGAGTTTAATATGTTTATGTTTGTAAGTTTCATCGATGTACTTCAAAATGTGTGTCGGTGATGGTGTTACATGTAACCGGAAGTAAGAGATATAATAATTTTCAACTTAAATATAATAGAGGATGTTGAGAAGAAGTATGTGACTTGAGCATTTCGTAGGTGGCAATACGATTTATATAGTGTTTCTAGCAAAATTATGATATTAATGTAAGAAAATTATATTATGCTTATAGGCACTTATATTGTAATAAGTGATAGCGTCATTTGGTCTTTAAGGTGATTATAGTACAGTTCTCTTCTTCCTCCCTTATTTAGGAAGACAAAGCATCCAAAAAGAAATAATATTATAAACTAATAATTTTAATGAATTTAGCTTAGTAATTAAGTGAACATATTCTTCACAAAAATTTTCTAAATACGAAAGTTTTGATGAAAGAAAGGAAGGGGATTTTCACTTAAAGACATCCACAAACTCCACCCTGGTTTTGATTTTTTTTTTGATTATTCAATATGTGATAACTATTGTTCAATGATTTAATTTAATTTAATCTTGACAATCAATTAATATCAAACTAAGTATCTTTTAATTAAACCAAAAATTTGTAAATCAGTTTCGATTCAGTTCCAATTTAAAATACTAATGTAACACGCAATTTGCTTATCATAGTAGGCAAAGAACATGATCACAACTTACCCCTCGTAAACACATTATTTACTCAAAAGTCCTTCCTCTCCCATCCTATATTTCCATCGTTATCATATTTCACAAGGACATCTCATACATTTTATTCGTGTTCGGTATTGATGGAAGGACATCTCATACAAACGCAGAAACTATGACAACAATCATATTGGATCAGATTGGTCATTTTCAAATTCACATCACACCTATGCTAGAGATTACCAGGTTTCTGAAACCAAACTAGTAAAAACGCATAATAGAAGAAATTCTATGATCCATTCTTCACATTATTAGCACATCTTCTTAAACTCCTCCAAATTCACCATTTCGTCACCATCAGAGTCGACGTCGGAGATCATTTTCATGCACTCCTCCACAGAACACCGCATTCCAAGGCTATTGAGGACCTTGTACAACTTCGCGGACGAGATGAGGCCATTCTTGTTCTGGTCGTACAGATCGAAGGCATCGCGGAGCTCAAAGACGCCTGAGGAGGATCGACAGAGTTGAGTGAACTCATCCAGGTTGATGAATCTGTCCTTATCGGTGTCGATTTCCTCCATCACACGGTGGAGCTCTGCGTTGGTGCAGGCAGAGCCCATGGACTTGAGGACGTCACCGAGTTCATCAATGAAGTTCTTGCCATCTGCATTGGCGTCAAATTGGTTGAAGACCACGGTACTAAAGAAAGAATACAACAATAAAGATAAGATCAACATCTCTACTTGTATGTACGAGACAGGAGATGAGACTGTGCCGACTGCTTAGACGAGAACAAAAAGGGGAGATGAAAACCCGTTCCTGATTGCCTTTGATTCTCATTGGAATGGGACCCCCTCGGCTTCGCCTTTGAAATCGGAGACTGTTCCAATGGTTGAACTGGCGCAGAGAGGTTATTAGGTGAAACAGGACCGAATCACTGACTCGTTCAAACCTTTTCCAGCCCGGTCCGGTTTTTAAAACCTTGATAAATCTAGAGAAGTATTCTTCTCAATAGTATTTAATTTTTTAACACATATCTTCAAGTGTGTCTTATATAAAGTGCAGCACAATCCACGACTAGCAACTGTTATTTCTCCTTTTGACAACTTCTACTTCTCATCTTCAAAAGTGTGATGGTATCCTTCTTGGTCAAGCACATTTGTATACAAAAACTGAGGTGCAAGTTTGGAATGTGTCATACTCTTCTTAAGGTCAATATGTACCTAACATCGATCTGAACTCAGATGTCACCTATAATGACAATGCTAGCAGAGCTTTAATATCCTATTTTCACACTTCCAAATTTACCACTTTTTTAATAAATAAAGTATTCCCTCTTTGGAACACAATGATAGAAAGCCTTGTATCAATAAATCAATTGAAATTTAAGTGACTAGTATAAAACTGTTATTCACACAAATCAACAACACCTCGTCATCTATGTTTGAGGTTGTTGTCGTAGTGTTATTATCATCTCTATCTTTCTAATTATCTTTTTTTTTACTCTTTTCCATTTAGAGCAGAACTTCTTTATGTGACTATGTTTGGTTCAATAGTGACATGTGTTAATCTCTTTGCCATCTTTATATATGAGTCTGTTTTTAGACTGACCTTGCCCTCTGGGACTTCTACTCTTGCTTCTTCATATTTTTGCTACCACAAAAGTCTATAGGTTATTGGCATCGATCTCCTTCCTTCTAACCTCTTCATTGAACATCTCTTGATCACATTTAAAGAAATCATGCCATCTGGAGTAGAGTTATTGATAGTCATAACTGAACTTTCTCAACTATCTGGCAAGGAATTCAATAGAAATAAGGCTTGTAATTCATTATCAATGATGATCTTCATGGTGGTCAGCTTATTAATGATATCTTAAAAATCATTGAGATGCTACACACTTATTTCCCAACCTTCAGCTTCAGACTCCCAAGCCTTTTAATCAACGAGGCTTTATTGTGAATAGCCTTTCTTTCATAAAGACCCTCTAATTTCTTCCACAACTCGAAATGATTTGTTTTTTAGGATACATGGTTAAATATGTTGATATCAATCTCTCTTTAATAGTTCTCAAGGTTTTTTGCTTCATCTTTTCCCACTCTTTTTCTATATTCTTCATTTGAGATGAGACATCGTTTTTATACTTTTTTCCCGCATCAAATGGATTATAAAGATCCTTGCAATACTGGAGATCTTCCATCATAAGTCTTTATATTGAGTAGTTGGTTGGCGTCAACTTCACCATAAATATATTGTCATTCTCCATACCTAAGGCTCTAATACCAATTAGTAGACTCTAAGCAATAACACGCATGGGATCAATGAAATCACTCTACCATTAACAAACTACTCAAATGATATAGAAGACTAAAACATAAATTGGACAAACAATTTTGACATGAAAAATCATAAGACAAACTGGCAATAAGTCCACTAAATCAAAAATAGCAGGATATAAGCATTAAGGTTTTGAGCTAAGAGTATCCCACAAAATAACCACAACTAAACTAGCTATTTTAGCTTTCTCTAAAGCTCTCAAAAAACTTTGGATTGAATAATGTTGTTTGAACTACAAAGGCTCTTATATTATCATGTATTTCTGTCTCATGTAACTTTTGTCTCTTTTAAAACTTTCAAAAACTAAGAAAATGTTATTTTTAAATTGTACATAATCTCTCACACAACCGTGTGTCTAATATTTAAGTTTCGAAAATCAACATTACTCTAAATATACATGATCTTAGTGACTTACACGATAGGTTAACATAATCATCTCCTCCACTTACATAGGGGTGTCTATCCTCAAATGTTGCCTTTCAACTCGTACACGATCACAAAAGCTTACTCATTCTTCCACATGATTGTGTCCACCAATAACAAGGGTACGTATAACCTAGACATGGGCACAAGCTTCAAAACGTCTTTCAATTATTAGTTTTTACCTCAAATTTGTGGATCTTCGTTCCTTTTGATCCCTATAGACAATTAACACTTCAAGAGCCAAATTTTGGTGGAATTTATCTGATGAATAAATATAGTGGGAGTGGACCTACAACACTTTTTGTGTAGAAAAAGTGGATGGACTTTTCGCTATGTAAGTTAGAAAATATGTTAGATTTGGCCACTTCGTTAGGTTTTCAAAAGTATAAAATGGTGGCGTAATTGTAACAAATCATCATCGTTAAATGCGTAAATAAGTTTACATCTTCTAGCAGAGCTTCTTACAACTGGCAAAAAAGAGTGAAAGAATATAATGTTTGTGGGTAACAATGAGAACTCCCAATGTAATTTGCTAATTAGTAATGAAGTAAAAAGAAGAAAACAATCATTTAGGAAGAGTTGGTTTTTATAGTATCAAAGATAAATAACAATCTTCATTTACCAAGCATTCTTTGCCCCGCCCTTGCACTCTTTGTTTCTTAGTGGCATATTCTCATCTACTCCTCATCAAAATGATCTAAGTGAAAATCTTCATTTTTTTTCTCTCTTTATAATGTGCACTACTATCTTTGGTGTTTCAAATGGGCAACTGCGAGTTGGCTTCTGCTTGGGAAGATGCCCCATTACTGAATCTATTGTCCACCGCATTGTTAAAATTGAATTTTCAAGAGATCTCCAACAAGCTCCCAGATTGCTGAGGCTATTTTTCCACGACTACCTTGTTGAGGTCTTTGCCTTAATGTCTCTTACACATAAACACATATAGACTATTGCATTGTGTATGCAGTTCTTAATTTAAAGTAATGAGTTACCTAGATGGTGGTTCTTGTATCAGGGATGTGATAGGTCGATTTTGCTCGATTCTGACAGTGCCGAGAAACATGCAACAACAAACCTAGGCTTTGGAGGTTTTGATATGATAGACAAAGCTAAAAAACAATTAGAAGCAGCTTGCCCTGGTATGGTTTCTTGTACAGACATTGTAGATTTGGCTACCCGTGATGTAGTTGTCTTGGTAATTGATGAAAATAGATAATTTAGCTCTATATCGTGTAAAAAATTTCTCAATTATTTTTACAGTTACTCCCATTAAATTAAAAACGATATATTACTAGTTTCATAAACTTTTAAAGAAATTATATATTATTAATGTGTCACAATCTAATCTATCTTTAGTTTCTTATTTGGAATTGATAATTCAACTACTAAAAATTTGCATAAAATTATATAACCTCTACATCTTAACTACTTCTGAAGGAAGAAAGAACAATATAAAATTGGAAAAAATTAATTATTACATATGAGGAGAAAGCTTGCTCTTCAGACAAGGAATGACGCTAAGGGATGTTTTGCAGATAGGTGGTGCAAGCTATAAGGTTCCAGTTGGAAGAAGAGATGGTTAGATTTTGGAGTCTTCACTCACCACCAAAAACATGCCAAAAATTGATGATTCGATTGAATTTTTGAAGTCCAAGTTTAGAAGCAAAGGCCTTTCAGATGAGGAGCTTGTTCTTCTTGGTGTTGGTATGCCAAATTGAAGTACCTAACATTTGAGCATAAAGAGAGAATAATGTAGAAGGCATAATGACAATGTTCTGTCAATTCTGCAGCTAAAAGACAAAGAATAATTTATTTAAATAATCAATTTGTTAAAGAGACTGGGCTGACGACCCATCACCATTTACACTTGCCCACTTCACATTATAGGACCAAACTACACAACTTCTCTATTTTATTTCTATTTCTTTTCATTTTTGTACTGTATACTAGAAGGTTCGCTATAACTGAATTGTCCTAGCTATTAATTCTATTATAGATTCCTTAGAATATAGGGTACAGTAGCCAATAGCATTTTTTCTAGTTTTATTATAAAAGTTCCCTACCTGTACATACCTAATATGATGAAATAGACAAATTTCTTCATCTGCCTTAACACTCTTTTCATGGTATCAGAGCCAAAGGTCTAATCCACTTTGCCTTACCTACCAAA
The DNA here is from genome assembly GCA_027563595.1 of Erythroxylum suave. NCBI lineage: Eukaryota > Viridiplantae > Streptophyta > Magnoliopsida > Malpighiales > Erythroxylaceae > Erythroxylum > Erythroxylum suave. The sequence goes on along the minus strand of JAOSBN010000002.1, from coordinate 8,480,862 downwards.
ATGTTTATTGTCACTGACAACAATCATGCCAACAAGTCTAACCCCACACAAAACATAAACTTGGAGAAGTAATCCATAACAAATACTGAAAACCTTGGAGCTATTTTTTTTACTACCCTTTTTAATGGTAACAACTACCTAACCTGGAGCAAATCAATGATGATAGCCCTATGTGCTAAAGATAAACTCTCCTTCACCGATGGAACATGCATACAACCAACAGAGGACAGAGCTCTTCCTACCAGATGGAAATGGGCAGATTTTATGGTCAGGTCATAGATCCTCAAATCCATGATCAAGGAACTTGGTGATGCTTTTTTATCATTCTCCACAACTAAGGAACTTTGGACAGAACTAAGAGAAAGATTCGGTGAAGCCAACTGTTGGACCCTGATTTTTTTAAGTGGAATTTAGAAATATTAAATGAACTTGAATGAGTATTATTGTGTATATGTTTAGGTATAAATGTATTTATACTTAAAAGAAATTAATAAGAAATAAGTGATCGGTTTTGATGACTTTGAAATTGTTAGTAGACTTATATGGGTTATGGGACTCAAAAGTGAATGA
>JAOSBN010000002.1:8454371-8478033 GCA_027563595.1 Erythroxylum suave | reverse complement strand
ATCCTTGTTGTCACTATATTTTCTTGATTTGATCCTAGGTAAGTTTTCATTTTTCTACCTTCGTGGCATATATTTCAAATTTAACTTCTTGTAATGTGTTTCAGTACTTGCATCCTTATGCATCTATCAGAAGTCAAGTAGTGCTTCTGTTTTCCATCATAGCAGATTCTTTTGTCTTAAAGATGAATGCTTTAATTGTGTACTAAGTTTTGAAAACGTCTATTAAGTTTTGAAAGTGCTTCAACAAGCAATAGTAATGAGTTCCAGGATGCATTATATTGTAAGTACTCTTGAAGGCCAAATAATTGATATTATCCTAGTACATGCCAGAACATGAGCTTATTATGGCTGTAACATGCGAATTTGGTGTTATTGGCATATATGTGCCTCAAATTTTCCGAGAGCAGGATCATATGTTCAACTCGATTTCTTCAAAATATCATTTTAATGACTATGAGGTCTGTCCAAAACAGTTCTTACGGGTTTATGATTAGGTTGTGATATGCGTGTATTTTGAAAGTCATGTCTTGTCCCATCTGTTGACTGCAAAACGATCCTAACATGCCTTTTCAGACAGGGGTCGTTATTTTTCTGTAAACGGTTCACTGAAGCTTGGAATGCCTATCACTACTGGCTTCAGAACAGCATTAAATACATGGGCGTCCTGGGCTGATGCTAACATAAATCCAAATAGAACAAGTGTTTTCTTCCGGACCTTTGAGTCTTCGCATTGGAGGTATGTTATCCTTGCTATTTCCATTACTCAAATATTAATTGCATGCAGAATGGACTTGAAAATCTCACATAAGTGTACCTCACCTGGTTCACCTGACAATAACTAAGAAATGCTTGGCTTTCTGTTTTACTTGGGCTTCACCGTATTGCATTCGGTGTTTCTGGAGTCATTAGCTTTTAAGCCCCTTCTTTCTGGTGATTTTTGACAAAATAGAGCAGTTTTTGGTGTTGATACGAGAAAAAAAGATGTAACGGTCTCTTTCTGCCTATAACTTGTTACGTAATCTGGTTTTGACATTAGCCGATTTGTAACTTCATTTACGTATGTATCTCTTACATCTTACTTGATCATAAACTAGTGGCCGAAGTCGCCTTTCTTGCAAAGTGACTCGGCATCCTTCATCAAAAACTGGAGGCAGGGACCGGAGCACAATTTCAGATATCATAATCAGGGCTGCGAAAGAAATGTCAGTGCCAGTGACTGTTCTGCATGTGACACCAATGAGTGCATTTCGGAGCGATGCACATGTTGGTGTCTGGAGTGATAATCCATCCGTGCCTGATTGTAGCCATTGGTGTCTACCTGGCGTACCTGACATGTGGAATGAAATTGTCTTGTCACATCTACTTTAAGGATTGGTTTCAACCGTCGTTAGATCTTCAATCATAAACACCAAATGCCGTTAATTTTATTCTCAAGCTCATTGAGCTGATTTCTTGTTCATATTATGTTTACAGACTGGAGGATTTGAAAAGTAGATTATTGTTGCCCTCCATGGGTTGAATAAATATTGAATTTTCGGTATTTTCAATTATTAGCAGTTTGTTTGTCGCATCTTGTTACGTTACCTTTAAATTTCTGTGGCTTTGGTTAAGAAAGGAATGATGTGCTCATTATATATGTTAATTTGTTAGTAGCAATAGATGCTTCAGCAATGGAAAAAGGCAAATGACATCAGTCTTTTAAATTCTACGAGTCTTTGATTTGTAGGCGGTATGGAATCTTAGCAGTATATGGATCCTTGCACTATGAGATTCTTATAGCTTTGAATCATAATAAACAGAACAAATGTACAAAACGAATTGAGCCATTCCCATTTACTAGTAAGAGCTCTTCTTTTTCAACAGAGGTTGGGTATATGATCTCCCTGGACTTGGAGGGAGTCATGTTAGGTAAATAACCCGTATCACGGAATAATAAGCCTGGCAGAAGGATTGTAAGGAAACTGAGAAGTGTTTTCCAATGCAAACAAACTCATACCACGAATCTTAGCATGAGGGTAAAGTCACTAAAAGCTTGTTACGCATTTCATTTCGCCACAGTTTCCATTCCAACTTCTCACTACAAATATGCAAAGAGAACTGCCACTTTCCACATCAAAATTCAAATCATCTGCTTGAGTCTTGAGATGGCCTCTCCAAGCAGCTTTGGATACCCTTATTTCCCTCCCCCACCCAGTCATCCCTTTCATCCACCACCACCACCACCACCTTCACATGCGAGTCCACCCTCGCCTCACGCATTGCCACCCGGTCCTCCTTCACCTCCACACGTGCGTCCGCCTCCTCCTCACGTGCTTCCACCACCACCACCATCACCAGTACCGCCTGCCCCTTCGCCAAGCAACCACACAATCATCATTGTTGTGTTTGTTTCATTTGGTGGATTTTTGTTGGTTGCCTCCCTTTTAGCTGCTCTCTGTTTCTGCATCAAGAAGAAGAAAAAGAAGCCAATTCATGAAACGGAACGAGAGCACGTTGATGAGCATCTGAAGGTGAAAGAGACCATTGTGCGGGGTCCTCACGGATCACAAGCGGTGGTACTGGAGATCGAGGAAGATGTTCATGTTGATGAAGTTGTGAGGAAGGATGAAATTGAAAAGGTTGGCGAAGCTTTGCATGCCAAGGCAGAGGACAGAATTGCTGGTGTAGTATCCTCTTCTGGTTCTGATAATACTAGTCATCGCCAGATCGAATACAAGGCCTAGCGACAATCACAAATTATTCCATGCAAATTTCACGTTACTTGCAGTGATGCTGATTTCAAATGGTTAATTGTGTACATGCACTATCAATAAAAACATGTCAGAGGTTTGAGTCACTTATATATATTTTCTTTGAAGTAACCAGAAACTAGTTGAGATTGAATTATAAAAATTCATCTAACTTGGGTGTTTATGTTAATAGATGAAGAATAACGATATTTAAATGGAAATCACTTTGTAGAATCGTGAGTGCCGGTCCAAGTTAAAAAAAATAATTAAAACGCTGAGAATAATTATATTTGTTGTTTGCTAATATGTGATGGAAAAAATAGCAATTGATAAAATAACAAAAAAATATATCAATTAACTAAAAAATAAGTTACTAGTCTATCAATAAACAAATCTTCTTTTATTTCCTCTATCTTAATAAGAAACAATTATCATTTTATTAAAGTTTGAGAATTACTATTTTTTTTATATGCAACATAACTTTCTAAAGATATATATTTTTGTATTTTATCATTTGTCATGAGATATTGTTTATTATCTAACAAGCAAGGCCGTGAGTAAGCATGAAAAGGATTTTCTTTTTACAAATTTTGTTTATTGTTTTTTGGTAGGAGTATTATGATTATATTTTGTGAATTTACATTTTTGCAATCCAGTATTATAACTATAAGCAAATCTTATACAAAACCATGTCTTTATGATAAAATCTTGGTATTGATTTTGGTATGATAAAATTTTGAAAGTTGCATATAAATATATTTGAAGTAATAATATTGGTGTGTGAAATAAGATGCAAAATTTTGGAGGCTTTTTTTGTAAAAAAAAATTGCACACAAATGTTGTATAGTGATTAACGTGATCCAATCTGACTGGTATTGTAACTATCAAATTAAAAAACCTTGAGTTTAAAATTTAAATACTACGTCTCCAAATTTCAAAAATCACTTTAAAAAATGTTAACACCACATAAGGAAATTTGCACAAAGACTTATATCATCACTTAACTTCTTACATATTAGTAATCCTCTAACTTATAGTATCATGCCTCCTTACAAATCTTATAACTTACATATCTTATAAAAAATATCACAAATAGTATCATGCCTCCTTACATTCCATATGATGCATATGTTAGAACAATATCATAACTCATTTTAGAATAGTAATAGCTTTACCTTTACTTTTATAAAGGAATACTATGACTTACCATGCTTCAAAATAAATTACATCAAGACCTAATACATGTAATACTCACCTTATAAACAAAAATGCTATCTCATTAAAATAAATACCACTTACACTTTAAAATGAGAATACTATGACTGAGTACAAAGAATGTCATACCTTATACAAACTATAATTGCACTCTACACATCCAATAGTATTTACATATACAAAAAAAAACCATAATTCATTCTAGATAAGTAATACTTACACTTTGAAATGGGAATAGTATGACTGAGTTCAAAGAAAATCATACTTCAATGCAAACTATATTAGGACTCTATACATCTAATATCATACATATATACGAAAATATCATCACTCATTTAAAATAAGTAACAATTTCACTTTTATATGAGAATGTCATGATTGATTACTAATAATACCATAATTTAATACAAGTCATACCAGGATATTATATTTTAGTACCATATATTTATATAAAAAAATACCACTAGTAATTACATATACGTATAACCTTAAACTTTAATATAGGAAAACCTGACTAAGGATAAAGAATAAATCAATGCACACTATATTATGACTATGTACATCCCATGTCACCCGTATTTATAAAAAATACTATCGTTTATTACATATAAGTAACAAATTTACTTATCTAAAGGCAAACTATATAGGACATGGATTGTTACATAATTATATACCAAACTGTGTCTATAAAAAATCTAGTTAGACATGATTAAACACATATATGTGTAGCTAATCATATATAAATTAGAATTTATGAGGGGACAATATGAATCATATGAATTGAAAAACACCTGTATATAAAATTGTATCCATTATATGTATTTTTGGACATAGTGAACTATAATTTATAATGGGATTTCATACATTCAATATCACATTTACATACCAAAAATACCATCTATTATTAGAAATAAGCAATGTTAAACTTTAATATGAGAATATTATAACTGAGTACAAAAAATATCAAGCTTTAATACAATCTATACTAGAACATAATACACTTAATACCACACCTATATAAAAAAAAATCATCACCCCATTACATATAGGTAACACCTAAGCTTTAATATGAGAAACTTCACCGGATACAAAGAATATCATACCTTAGTGTTAATTATGCAAAGTACTTAATACATCCAATACTACAAATATGTATAAAAAAGCCCATCTAAAATTTTTTAAAAAATCATATGTCATTTAATCTAAGTAACACAATTTCCTAAACAATTGCATCTTATGGTTTACTCATCTATATGAGCATATCCTACCTTAAATTTAAACCCCAACATTTAGAATGAAAGATTATGTTTTATCAAATTAGGAATTTTCAGATTTAAAACCTATTAGTGTTGATTCATTAGGATCGTGATTGTAAAATTTTTGTAAAAATGAAAAAAAAAACATCATCTAGCAAGAGTTAAGGCATTGGGAATATAATGGAAGGTTCGAATAGTAAAGGTCAACCCCCAAAGAGTCTGAACATCTTATGTTATGTTTCGACAATAAAGGCCAATTAAAAAGGTGTTATATCCTTAAAAGTAGAGGTTTTGTACCTAATAGGCTTCTCTTATTGTATACTATTGTACAAATTAGTTTGGCTTTTGAGTTGTTTAATATGAAAAAAATTAACATATATGAAGATGTATATACAAATTGACCCTCAAAATTTTGTAAACATTCAAGTTTAAGATGTTACCTAGGATGATCTGAATAGAATTAAGTTTTAGATAGTTGGTACAAATTTCTCAATATCAATATCATAATTTGGTGTCAAATGTAGGCTTTACTTTCTTGATAATTAGAAACATTTGCATATTGAATTTCTATAATTGACTTCCTTGAAGACATATATACACGCGTAGAATTTTGATGTAGAATCTTATATAGAAGTTGAAAATACAATAAAAACAAAAACAAAGAGTTCATATATAAAATTTACTCTTGCTTTTGTACATGGAGCGATTACCTACACCATTTTCGGGAGGAGGAAGAATATGGAAATGTTTACTTAACGTGGTTTGTTCTACTTGTCATGCATTATTAAGCATTATTGTTGCAATTTGACATTCTATTTTGTAAGTTATTTAGATATGACAGCATCGAGAAAAAAAGGGAAGTATGTGGGGAGTCGTATATCATGCACTAAGCAAGGAACCGAAAGCTACTTGATAAGCTTTCCCAGATAAAAATTGCATGAATAATATCTAACATTGGTATTAAAGTTATGTGACATAAGCTTAGTGAAGGTCACTAGGGGAGAGTATTTTTCACCAGTGCTGAAGATGTTGAGGTTAGTGGTGATAAGGAAAGGATGGAAGATGATGCAAATAGGACTATTGACAAACTAGCATAACACTATAAGTATGAGGGGTCAAACAACGAGAATGTTTGCCATCTTTACAAAAAAATTTAGAGGACATAAAAGGATCAAATGAGGATCTTTCAAGATTTACAAATGCATAGGTAAATACTAAATAGATTTAAGAACTTTAAAAGGGTCAAGTGGGCTAGTTGTACTAGATGGAAAAGGATATAAGTGGTTGTTTTGCCCATATTGGATATCAATAACCACAATTTTTATCTCCCTGTATCTAATGAAGCAAGAAGAATAGAGTAATCCTAAAGGAACCAATAAATATTGACAAATTTGTTTTCTTCTTTATTATAGTATCTTTCGTGGTTACAATTATATACATAAACATCATTTAATAGAGTAATGTAAGTTTGTTTTTTCATAGTTGATTTCATATAGTTTGCATTATCAATAAAATTATAAAAAGATTGCAATATTTTCATTTGCATTATAGATTCAGATTAATGAATTATGTGAGCTACACTGGTTAGATGTTAAGGTAAGTATAATTAAAGTGTTAAGAATACCAATCACTATAACTTAGGGACTAATGTTATATTAATGCTATTTATATTCAAAAGAGATTAAACTAGCGTGCAATATAGAAGGTTAATTGACTTGGAAACACTTATACATAAGCCTAACAATAGAATCTTTGGATCAATCATAAATTTACATATGACAATACCTTAGTAGAACCTAGAAATTTACTACTAAAGTTACATGAATGAGGATATATTAGGAATAGCTACATCAATCACTTATAATCCTCCAAGAAATACTCCAAAAGGATTTGTTTCTGTAATGGTTGATTGACTGTAAGGATTATGGGCAACATAAGCAATCACATTGGGTGCCTTAACCAATCAATCCATATACATCCGAAGATCACTAATCGGTCCAATTAAAACACGTAAGTAAAAGAATAAAGAAGTAAGATAAGGATAGAAGCATTAATAAAATAAAATGTTAAAAAATTAAGAAAAATATGTATGATATTAGACATCTCATCTAAGGAAGAATCACTAATTTCCTGGTATTAGTATGTTCGTGGAAATACTATAGTATTTGTCTGAAAAAAGACGTTGAGACATGCATAGAATGATGTCAAGAGTTTGGAACAAAGAAATCAATTTGACTCCTAAAATAATGATAGAAGATATATGGTAATTAAATGTGGTGGATTTTGTAAAGTGGTGTACAACAAATCATCCAACAATAATGTATTTGATTTGTTGTAACCTCTATAGTTTCAAGAAAGGCAAGGATCACACTTTTGTCATATTTTTCTCAATTCCTTTAAAATAAAAAATTCTCTTATTTCAATAGTTGTGAAACGCGTATCAGTACAATGAGTTTGATCATGCATTAAAACAATAATCATTCTCCATTAAGAATATACATTTCGTTAATTTAACATATATGGATAATTAAACAAAAATCCCAGTATTTGTATAGCCTAAATTTTATAAGACTGTTCACTGATTTAATGCCTAGGAATAACAAATAATTAAATATAGGTCATAGTAGATTTCAGATTCTAAAGAGATGATAAAAAAATGTTATTTCTAACTTTGTAATTAAACTTACTGAACAAAATAAAATAAATTTTCTTTTGATTCTCTAAAGAGAAAATCAACCAGTATGTTTAAATTGCTTTAGCATTAAAAGGACATATGGTTAAGGTTAATGGATATTGCTTGTAAAAGAGTACAATAGAAATCGTAGCATTTATTCTTGTCCAAAAGAATCTAGAAAAAAACATTTAAACATAAGATTGTCATTGGCATGTTACTGTATTCTTGATCAGATACCAACATTATATTTTTGGAAGCAAAACTAGATAAAGTCATCTTAAAAGGCCAATTTTTTGAGAAAACTATATTAGCTTGATTGTTAGGAGAATATGGAATAATATAAGCCATAATGCTATTGACATCAAGTATGAGAAACTTCTTTTTAACTAGTAAAGTTAATTGAATCCTTGGTAACTCTACTGTTAAGTTTATTTTAATGCTTATCTCAAGGCAATAATCCCCCTTCGTAACTCTTCTTCTCTTTTTTACTATTTTAGACTGTCCTATATTGGAGTTATTTCTCTTATTCTATCTGTCCTAAATTAGCATCAATTAATTTTTTTCTTCTCTTTTTCCTCTTCTTTTTTGTTTATTACTATCTCAAATTGATGTTGTTAATTTTTCTTCTTTTTCTCTTCCTCCTCTTTGAATGTGTATCAATTTCTAAACATGCATTTTTTTGCTTTAAAAAATTTCCTTTTATTAGAAATAATAATCCTTTCCTTTCGATTATTTCCTCAGCTTGATTGTTGCATGAATTGAGTGAACAATCGACGATGGTTACCTCACTAAGTTCGTAAACTCACCCAAAATTGCAACATATTTTTCAGGACCGAGAGTAGACTCTTAACTCCAGAGGAACTTTTCTAGCCGTGTAGATCGTGTTGGCGAGAGAAGTCATGGCTCATAGGTCGGTCAGCTGGGACTTTTGGGATGGCCTAGATAGATTTGATGTATTTTTCCTCTTTCATGTAGCATGTTGTACTAGGTTTTTAAAATTGATGTACAGACAGTGAAAGATGACAGACGTGTAAACTTCTGGTTTTAATGAAATGAAATGAGGAAAAATTTTGGTTTCAAAAATATTATGATTTTTATACTAATGTTTTATTATGATGCCATGTGAAGTGTTTGTAGTGATTAATCGTAGCTCACTCTTATCGTAGGATATGTACCGGAATGACCTGCGGGCATCCCGGTGTGTACCCTGCGGTAAGGCGGCGCTACAGAATATGTAACTAAAGCTATGTTTAAAATCTGTTTTGATTTAGTAATGAGATCAAGAATTGACATGAGCATCCTTGGCATTTTGTTTTAAGTTAGTGATGCGTATGTGGATATGTAACTAAAGCTATGTTCAAACTCTATTTTGATTTAGTAATGAGATCAAGAATTGAAGAAGTTTCTTTTGTGTATGTGCATAATTATCTTTCGGTTGAGTTGTTATTGGTTGATGAAATGTATGTGCAAATTAGTGATGAAAAGTTGGGTCAGAATGCAGATTCGAAGGTTTCACTGCAGCGAAGCCAGACTCAACCGCGACGAACCTTTCCTGAAAGGGGTGCTTTCCTCGACCTCGAAACTTTTCCATGACGAAGTCAAAAGTTGTCTGTGGCGAACTTTTCTTGAAAGGTCCTTAGAAATATTTCCTAGTTTCTCCATGACAAACTTTTTCCTAGAGATCTTTGGAAACATTCCCGCGGCGAAACATTTAGTTTGTCGTGGCGAACCAGCCACTACTAACGCTGAAAATTTTCTTATGAATTGAGGCTTTCGACTTTCCTCTCACGTGATGGTTACCCAACTGTCTTAAATCGTCACCTCGGGATAAGAAACGGGACTTAGGCCCAACAACAATAATATTACAAAACTTATAGCAATATACGTGAACACTAACTAGGCACTTAGTCAATAGAAAGGAGATCTAGTCAAGGCAATGCGTGGTGGTATATGGAGCGAAGAGCATGGCTGAAAATTTGCAGATCAACAGAACAAGGGCCAGCGAGTTTATTGGTGCCATCAGTGTAATGGAATCAGGTCGACCTAAAAAGAGCCATAACTGAAAGGAAACTAAGGCCTTTAAAGGCCCAGAGAACAACTAATCAAGGAAAAAAAAAGGAGAAAAATGTAAACCTAGACTCTTGACACCATATTATGAATTCTAGGAGAAGAATTTATAACATAGACAAAAGTGTGAAAGAAGTTTATTGTACATTGAGGTATGTCTGTAAAGTGTATAGGCGTAAGGTATTTATATAGGAGTCATAGGTATAAGGAAGTCTAGTAGTAAATTAGGCTAAATCTAAGCTAACTACAATCAATTTACATCACTACAAATTAGGTTAATATCATGGTTTATCTAGTGTTAATAATATATATATGCAGATACTACTCCCATCTAATCTTAGAAATAGAACTTTAATAAAATTGTGTTTGAACAATGTTATTTGGCTTTAAACTCTTCTATCATCATGTGCCATCCTATATAAAATCTGTCTATTATCAAACCTTCAAAATCTAAGAAAAATAAGATTTTTATACTGTATATAGTCTCTCATAAGGTCGTGTGTAATGAATGTGTCTCACATTTAATCTTCAAAAATCAAAATCACTCTGATGCATGATCCTAGTAATTTACATGGTTGATAGACACGATTATTTTTTCAACTTACATGATCGTGTCTAACTCTATATAGGATAGTCTACCCTCAAACTTTATCTTTTAACTCATACATAATCACAAAAGTCGAGCCAAGTGCACAACACGACATACATTAAGGAGGTGTAAAGTCTAGTCTAGTGCACCTACCCATAATTAAATAAAAATCTACTTACCAACCTAACCGCACTTGTAATTTCTAGTCTAATGCTCACCATGATCTACATCAAGGAGTCAACAACAAAGGAATATAGAACTAAGGACATACAAATTTTCTCCTTTTATTTGGTAGCACAAGATCATCTGTTAACTTAAATTAAGTTATTAATTGCGAACTAACTGGCTTGGAATGCTTCATATTGGACCTCACAAGAACTTATTCAATATACTTTTCTTGTAACAACTGTAGCTTTTTGGCCTTCTTGCACAAATAATCTCTGTACCTAAAGTATATTTTGCAGGACCCAAATCTTTTATGTGAAAGGACATGGAAAATTCCTCCTTCAATATGTAAACCATGTCATTATCTTATCCCACTATCAACATATCCTCTACAAATAAGAGAAGGATGATGAAGTTACTACGAAGAAATTTTTTAATGTACACGCAAAGATTAACAAACATTTGCTTATAGTCATTGCTAGTCATAAACAAATCAAACTTCTTGTACCGCTGCCTTAGTACTTGATTGATCTTATAAAGACTCTTCTTTAACTTGCACATTAATTCATCTTTCCTTTTGAATTTAAAGCCTTCTAGTTGCTCCATGTATATTTCCTCATCCAAGTCACCATGTAAGAGAGCGGTCTTCACATTAAACTGTTCAAGTTTTAGATACATACTCACAACTAGACTCAAAACTATTTATATAAATGTCATCTTAACTACTGATGAAAAGATCTCGTCAAATCGAAATCCTTTTTCTAATTGTATCCTTTAACCACTAGTCTTGCCTTACATTTCATCAGCTTGTCACTATCATTTTTAATCTTAAACACTCATCTATTCTCAACCCCTCTTGTCTTTTAGAAGCTTAAATAACTTATATGTCTCACTTTTCTTTAAGGAATCCATCACCTCTTACATTCCCTTAAGCTAAGAGTCTTTATCTTTAATTAATCACACTTCTTGGAAATTCTCCAACTCCTTCTCAATAGTGACCAGGAGATATTTTGAACTCAAGTATCTAGTCAAAGGTTTCTTCACTCTAGTTGACCTTTAAAGTTGGACATCTTTTAACACTTGAGCTTGTTGCTCCCTCTGCTCATAATGCTCATAGACCTCTTCTACTTCTTCCAGAAGATCTGGCTTATACAGGTCACCTCTATCAGATTGCATTTGACCATTACCATTCTATGTCAGCTCATGTCCTTTGCCTTTCCTGTAGATTAATTAATAATAGTATAAAAAGGTGCAAAATCTCTATTATTATAAGACAAATTGATGGATGTAGTTTTGTCTTCTTTAATAAGATATTTACCCATCTCATGCATGTAGAATATTATATCTTTGCTTCTGAAAACCTTCAATTTTTTGGGTTCAACACATAGCCAAACTCCTTATCACCATACCCAATGAACACATAAAGAGTAGTCTTTGAATCCAACTTTGATCTTTGCTCCTTTAGCATATATTTGAAAGATTTGTGGTTGAACACCCTCATATACAAATAAATAAGATCATTCCCTTCCACACTCCTTTGGAATGTGAAGATCCAAATGGACTAAGGAGTTCTGTTGACAACATATATTTTAGTTCATATTACCTCATCCTAAAAGGACTTTGATAATTTTAACATTTGGAGCATGAATCAATCCTTCTCCACAACAGTTCAATTTATCCTCAACACCATTATGAAATGGGATATTAAGTTCTATCTTCTCATATCTTATGTCGTGTCTCGCATAATACTCCTTAAACTCGTTAGAGGTGTACTAACCTCTATTGTTAGTTCAAACAATTGAAATTTCTCTCTATCTCCCTTTCATCATGGTATGAAAATTTTGGAAGGTCTCAAACAACTGGCTTTTTGTTTTCAGCATATAGATCCAAGTCTTACGAGTAGCATCATCAATAAAAGTAACAAAATACTTATTACTAGTTACCACCTATGGAATCTGACCTAAAAGGACCATACATGTCATAATGCACCACATCTAACTTAGTCTTCCTTTCGGTAGACCATTTATAGAAGACACTCAATATTCTTTTCCAACCATGCAATAATCACATGAAATGACATAAATAATAGCTTTTACAAGGATAAGTGATTTGTAAGCTGGCAATTTAATCCCCTTGTTAACGCGTCCTCATCTCTTTTGTCATAAATCTAAAGAAGTATTCTTCTTAACAGTATTTAGTTTTTCAATACACACCTTCAAGTGTGTCTTGTATAGAGTGCAACACAATCCACCACGAGCAACTGTTATTTCTTCTTTAGATAACTTTTACTTGTCATCTTCAAAAGTGTGTTGGTATCCTTCTTGGTCAAGCACATTTGAATACAAAAACTAAGATGCAAGTTTGGAATGCGTCATACTCTTCTTAAGGCCAATATGTAACTAACATCGATCTAAACTTAGATGTCACCTATATCAATAATGATAGCAGAGCTCTAATTTCTTATTTTCGTACTTCTAAAATTACCACTTTTTTAATAAATAAAGTATTTCCTCTTTAGAACATAATGATAGAAAGCCTTGTTTCAATAAATCAGTCGAAATTTAAATGACTAATATAGAAACACTCGTTATTCACACAAATCAACAACACCTCATCATCTATGTTTGAAGATGTTGTCGTAGTGTTATTATCATCTCCATATTTCTAATTATCTTTTTCTTTTCCACTCTCTTCCACTTGTAGCAGAACTTCTTTATGTGACCAGGTTTGGTGCAGTACTGACATGTCCTAGTCTCTTTGCAATCTTTAGATATGAGTCTGTTTTTAGACTTGCCTTGCCCTTTGGGACTTCTACTCTTGCTTCTTCCTACTTTTGCTACCACAAGAGTCTATACGTTATTGAAACCGATCTCCTTCCTCCTAATCCCTTCATTGAACATGCTCTCTTGATCACATTCAAAGAAATCATACCATCTGGAATAGAGTTATTGATAGTCATAATCGAATTTTCACAACTATCTGGCAAGGAACTCAATAGAAATAAGGCCTATAATTCATTATCAATGATGATCTTCATGATGGTCAGCTTATTAATGTTATCTTGAAAATCATTGAGATGCTATGACATTTATTTCCCAAGCTACAGCTTCAGATTCCTAAGCCGTTTAATTAGGGAGGCTTTAGTATGAGTAGTCTTCCTTTCATAAAGACCCTTTAAATTTCTTCCATAGCTTGAAATGATTTGCTTCTTATGATATATGGTTAAATATGTTGATATCAATCTCTATTTAATAGCTCTCAAGGTTTTTTTCTTCACCTTTTCCCACTCTTTATCTATCTTCTTCGTCTTAGATGAGACATCGTCTTTTATACTTTTTTCCCACATCAAATGGACATAGAGATCTTTGCAATAATAGAGATCTTCTATAATAAGTTTCTATATTGAGTAGTTGGTTTATGTCAACTTCACTGTGGAGCTATTGCCATTCTCTATACCTAAGGCTCTAATTCTAGTTGTTAGACTCCGAGAAATAACACGCATAGAATCAACAAAATCACTCTCTACTAAAATGATATAGATGATTGAAACATAAATTGGATACACGAATTTGACGTGAAAAATCATGAGACGAATTGACAATAAGTCCACTAAATCAAAAATCGCATGATATAAGCATTAAGGTTTCTAGCTAAAGAGTACCCCATAAAATAACCACAACTAAACTAACTATTTTAGCTTTCTCTAAAGCTCTAAAAAAACTTCAGATTGAATAATGATGTTTAGATTCTAAAGCTCTTATATCATCATGTGTTTCTATCTCATGCAACTTTTGTCTCCTTTAAAACTTTCAAAAACTGAGAAGATAAGATTTTTAAATTGTAAATAATCTCTAACACAACTGTGTATCTAATATTTAAGTTTCAAAACTCAATGTTACTCTAAATATACATGACTCTAGTGACTTACACGACAGGCAACACATGGTTGTCTCCTCCACTTTCACAGGCGTGTCTATTCTCAAAGGTTGTCTTTCAACTCGTACATGGTCACAAAAGCTTACACATTCATCCACGTGGTTGTGTCCACCAATAAAAAGGTACGTACAACCTAAACATGGGCACGAGCTCCAAAACATCTTTCAATTATCAGTTTTTACCTCAAATCAGTCCCGGCCTTGGGAAGGGGCAAGTAGGGCACCTACTCTATTAGGGGCCCGCTTTTACTACCACAGTCATTCTCTTACAAGCTTTCTTTGTTGTCTTTCAAATTCCTAAAGCCAGAATCGTATATCAAGATACCCACTCGTTAAGGGCCCACTTTCACGTACATTTTAGCACCAATGTTCATTCTTTTAATACTTGGAGACTATTAAATGCCATTTAATAGTTGCGGAAAAGGGAAAGAGACAATTTTGGGTTGATACAATTTCCATATTATTACATTATCTTTTCATCTTCCAAAGACCAACGTTAATTTTTAGGTTCTTATAAATTCATTTGAAGTTTCTTACACTTTATTTTCTTTATGACCATCAACATATGAATTTAAAATACTCCAACTCAAAATTTACAACAAAGGATTTTTCATGTTCTAACTTCTAAGTTTTAAATGATAATTTAAAGATAAAGTTTCTAAATTTTTTTAATGTATTTTTAGTTTACTAAATATTTGAATATATTATAATTAATTTATAATTTGTCATTCACGTGGACATCATATTAGCATTTTAAATCAAAACATTAATATTAAATAATATTGTGTTTATTTGTGTTTCTTCTTTTTTATTTTTAGATTACTTATTATTTATAAAATTATAATTAAACATTAATAAATAATTTAATTTTTGTAATTGTAATTTTTATTATACTTTGCCCCAAGTATCATAATAATTGTTTGATTTGTGTTCTTGTAGAGGCTCACATAAGTTTAGTAATAACATAACTAAAGTCACATTTTAGGATTTATAAGTTAGTGTATGTATAATTAATAATATAGTAATTAAAAATCTAAATAATATTCTTAATCATTAGAACAATGATGTAAAAGTTCACTCAGGCCTGGCCCTGGGCAAAGGCAAGCTGGGTTTATGCCCAAGGCCCGGCCCTGGTTTGCTCTGTTTTTTGAGCCTCTGGCTTCCTGTAAGAACTAAGAACTAGCTATTTTCTTGCACATAGAGGTAAAGTCAGGGGGCCCACATCTTCTCTTTCGTCCCGGGCCTACAAAACCTCAGGACTGACCCTGCCGCAAATTTCTCAATCTTCGTTCCTTTTGATCCATATGGACAACTAGCACTTCCAAAGCTTAAACTAAGTGGAATTTATATGACGAATAAATATAATGGGACTAGACCTGCAACAATTTTTGCGTAGAAAAAGTGATGGATTTTTAGCTAAGTAAGAAAAGCTGTTGGATTTGGCCACTTCGTTGGGTTTTCAAAAGTATAAAATGGTGGTGTAATTGTAACGAATCATCATCCTTAAATACGTAAATAAGTTTACATCTTCGAGCAGAGAACCTTACAATTGTCAAAAAAGAGCGAAAGAATAGAATGTTTGTCGGTAATAATGAGAACTCCCAATGTAATCTGCTAATTAGTAACGAAGTAAAAAGAAGAAAACAATCATTTACGAAGAGTTGGACTTTATAGTATTGAAGATAAATGACAAAAGAAAGGTGGCAAATAGCTAGAGCCCAAAATCATGCAGATGCGGACACATTGCAGGGATATACATCTACTTTAAAGACCCCCACATCACCAGGCATTCTCTGCCCCGCCCTTGCACTCTTCGTTTCTTAGTGGCATATTCTCATCTGCTGCTCATCAAAATGATCCAAGTGAAAATCTTCATTTTTTCTCTCTTTATAACGTGCACTACTATCTTTGGTGTTTCAAATGGGCAACTGCGAGTTGGCTTCTACTTGGGAACATGCCCCATTACTGAATCTATTGTCCACCGCATTGTTCAAACTGAGATTTCAAGAGATCCCCAACAAGCTCCCAGATTGCTGAGGCTGTTTTTCCACGACTGCCTTGTTGAGGTCTTTGCCTTATGTCTCTCACACACGAACACACATGGACTATCGCATTGTGTATTCAGTTCTTAATTTAAAGTAATGAGTTGCCTTGATGGTGGTTCTTGTATCAGGGATGTGATGGGTCGATTTTGCTCGATTCTGACAGTGCCGAGAAACATGCAACAGCAAACCTAGGCCTTGGAGGTTTTGACGTGATAGACGAAGCTAAAAAACAATTGGAAGCAGCTTGCCCTGGTGTGGTTTCTTGTGCAGACATTGTGGCTTTGGCTGCCCGTGATGCAGTTGTCTTGGTAATTTATGAAAATAGATAATTTAGCTCTATATCTTGTAAAACATTTCTCAATTATTGTTAAAGTTACTCCCGTTAAATTAGAAACGATATATTATTAGTGTCATAAACTTTTAAGGAAATTATATATTATCAATGTGTCACAATCTAATCTAGCTTTAATTTCTTATGTAGAAGGGATAATTCAATCACTAAAAATTTGTATAAAATTATATTTATAGATATATGTTACCTCTACATCTTAACTACTTCTGAAGTAAGAAGGAACAATATAAAATTGGAAACGATTAATTATTACACATGAGGAGAAAGCTAGCTCTTCGGACAAGGAATGATGCCAAGGGATGTTTTGCAGACGGGAGGTCCAAGCTATGAGGTTCCAACTGGAAGAAAAGACGGTCGGATTTCAGAGTCTTCACTCGCCACCAGAAACATGCCGGAAGTTGATGATTCGATTGAATTTTTGAAGTCCAAGTTCAGAAGCAAAGGCCTTTCAGATGAGGAACTTGTTCTTCTTAGTGCTGGTATGCCAAATTGAAGTATCTAACATTTGAGCATAAAGTGAGAATAATGCAAAGGCATAATGACAATGTTATGTCAATTCTGCCGCTAAAAGACAAAGAATAATTGATGTAAATAATCAATTCATTCCTCTTAGGACTTCAATATTCGCTATACACAAACATCTTTTTGCAAAATTTCAGGCGGGCATACAATTGGGACTACTGCATGCTTCTTCATGACAAAGAGACTCTATAACTTCACTGGAAGAGGTGACTCTGATCCGGGAATTAATCCTGAGTTACTACCTCAACTCAAAACCAAGTGCCCAAGAGGAGGGGATGTTAACGTCCGATTACCACTTGATTGGTCGTCCGAGACAACATTTGACGATCAAATCCTACGTAACATCCATAATGGGTTCGCTGTAGCATCATCCGATGCCAGGCTTAACGATGATGCTAATACGAAGCAAGTACTGGATACTTATGTGGGCTCCAAAAGTGGACCTTCCTTCAAAGCAGACTTTGCTAGAGCGATGGTGAATCTAGGGAATGTTGGCGTTAAAATAGACTCAAAGGGCGAGATCAGACGAGTCTGTAATGCAATAAATTAGTCTGATTTCTATACTGTAATCCCCTACTGCTTGGTGGAATGTATTTCTAACGTCGAACTCTATGTTTTTGCACACCCCCCCAGGTACCCAAACAGTGATAAGATATTGAATGGAATCGATTCTGTATCATTGTTCATAAACTTAGCTTTGTAGTTTGACTTTACTTTTCTTAGTTGTTTGTTTTGAATTACATATACATATATACATATATATATATATATATATATATATATATATATGTATATAATATTGTGGAAGGAAGTTTTCATTACAAATTACTTTTATTATCTTGTAACTCGGCTGCCAATAGGTCAAGCTTTTGTGCAAGCCAACTCTGGCCAAAAAGAAGATGTTGTGTTCGCTAATTGATATATCGATGAAAAGGCCGAAACGTATCTCCGACCTCATTCATTATCCCGAGCAGTACTTATGAATTGTCAACTTCCAAAAATGCTGTTCTTTAAATGTTTCCGTTGTATTTTTGGTCCGTTCTGTCAAGTCAGATGAAGAGAATTTGCAACGAAACAACAAATGTGGAGTGCTTCGGTGGATCTTGTCGCTCTTTCATCAAGTGGCAACTGCACACTCATTAATTAAACTCAGAAATTGTGAAATGTGTTTACATTTGTGGGCATCCTTTGATCTCGATTTTGCTTCGTTTTTCCCATGTTCAATTTATTTTGGTAAATGACTTTAGTCCTCAAATTGGTTACTTGCACACACAACCAAGAGAAAAAGGAAAGCAATTCCTAAGCTGACGTGAATACATAATGTACTTGCCGTCGATGGGTACAGTCTCCTATTTCCCAAAAGTAGCGATATAACCAGAAACCTGATAACCCAAGCACGGTTCCTTTTGGTTTCTCACAAGCGGCAACCATGATTGATTGCTTATAAATGGTAGATCACGAGCGCAATGCATGTTCAGTTCGGGGAAGGCGGAGCTTCAGGCGGCCAAGTCACCGAAACAAATGTCACCTGATCCTCTCGTTCTAAGTTTTTCTTACGTGCAATTGTCCTACCACATCATGACGAATCAATAAAAAATGAAAATTCTATGTCAAGTGAGTAAATTGTTAACTCTAATTAATGCTGATTAACATTGCGTTCCTAGTCAATAAACATGTTTAGCTTTACTCGGATAATTAGATGCGATTGTCCTACAGCATTAGTACTTTCACTTAACCTTGGATAATCTAATAATTATAACTGAATGTATATTTATTGGGCCTACAGTATTAATTACATTCAGTAAATTTAAATTTGTAAGGAATAATACGCTGACAAAGTATTTTGTATTGACTGAGTACCTATATACATAAAGCAAAGTTACCATGATGAAATGAAGATTACACCTTACGGGCTTTAAGAGAGATGATGGTAATATATGTATCCTTATCAAACATAATTCAGATGATATACCAGGTTCAGTTTGACATTTTTGTTCTTTTTTTTTTTACAGGGCAAAACAGTTCTTAATAAAGACTGTTTGTGATTAAATTCATTCTCGAGAAAAGGTACCCTCATTTATATTTTAAAGACTTTCCACTTTTTAATGTCGTGGGATAGATTATCTACCAAATAACAACTCATATCAAGACAACATACTTGTAATATTAAACACACTAAACCATAAACTCAAGCATGCATCTCATAGAACAACATTTACGTGAGACACATGCATATTAACCATGCATATATAGCAACGGAAGCACAACTAAAAATGATACCTCTAGCCATTGCTCCGGTGATATCCAGCTCCTCCGATGCTTTGAATCTTCTAGCCTCTCTTTTCACAATGCGATGGTGTCTCTTGTTACTTGAAAATGAGAATAGGGACCCAAAACTTATAAAACCACTTCATCTCTTCTGTCCATCACATAAGAAAATTATTGAAGCATGGGCGTTATCGTGTGCGTAAATAAGAGTTAATCTCTAATGGACCATACTTTAAAGTCTAGGAATAGTGGGAAAATTTTTTATAAAAAAAATCTTACATTCTCCCACTTAGTCCATTTAACTCAACGCTAAACATAACAAGAAACCAAATATATGAATCATGGTAATAGTTCCTCTTATAGTGAGTATTTTCTTCTATGTATTACATATATAAAATTTCGCATTACTAGCCCTTAAACTTAATGAATAAACCATATGTTTATTCTAGGTCCAAATTAGATGATATTTCTCAAAACCAATCAAATATATGTGTGAACAAAAATATATGAGAAAATTGAATTAAATAAGAGTTCCATTGAAGCAACAAATGTACGACAAAAATCACATTATGGAACCAAGTCCCATTTGCACCACTTGATCCTTAAACTGCTTAGGTGGCATGCCTTTAGTTAAAGGATCCACAATCATCAAATCAGAGCTAATGTGCTCAATGACAACTTTCCTTTCCTTAACACGTTCTCTTATGACTAAATACTTAATGTCGATATGCTTACTTCGACTTCCACTCTTATTATTTTTTGCCATAAAGACCATAGCTGAGTTGTCGCAATACAACCTAATGGCTTAGAAATTGAATCAACAACTCTAAGCCCCGATATTAAACTCTTCAACCATACACCAATCGAGGTGGCCTCAAAATATGATATGAACTCAACCTCCATAATGGAAGTAGCAATCAGGGTTTGCTTGGCACTTCTCCAAGATATAGCTCCACCAGCTAGCATGAAAACATAACCAGATGTTGATTTCCTTCAATCAATACAGTAAGCAAAGTCTGAATTGGAGTATCCAACTACTTCGAAGTTCTTAGTTCGCCTATACATAAGCATGTAGTCTTTTGTGCCCTGAAGATATCTCATAACCTTCTTTGCAGCTTTTCAGTGGTCAACACCTAGATTACTCTGATGTCTACCTAACATTTCAACAACATATGTGATGTCAGGTCTGTTACAGACCTGAGCATACATAAGGCTTCCAACAACTGAAGCATACGGAATGTTCTTCATATCTTTCGTCTAAAATCATTCTTTAAGCATTGATTCAAACTAAATCTATCACCCTTCACTATGGGTGCTACACTCGGTGCACAATCTTTCATCTAAAATCTCTCTAAAACTTTGTTGATATAAGTCTCTTGAGACAAACCTAAAATACTTTGAGATTTTTCTCTATGGATCTTAATGCCAATGACATAAGATGGCTCACCCATATCTTTCATATCAAAATTCTTTGAGAGAAATTGTTTCACCTTATATAGCAAACCCTTATCATTAGTCGTAAGTAAAATGTCATCTACGTATAACACAAGAAAGCAAGTCTTACTCTTATTGACCCTCTGGTATAAACATTGGTCCATTATATTATCTTCAAAACCAAATGAAGTGATAACCTCATGGAATTTTAAATACCACTGTCAGGAGGCTTGTTTTAATCTATCTATGGATTTATTAAGCTTGCAGACTAAATGCTCACCATCACTAAAGGAGCATTGTTTCATGTAAACCTCTTCCTCTAGTTGACCATTAAGGAATGTCGTTTTCACATCCATTTGATGTAACTCAAGATCAAAATGAGCTACCAATGTCATGATTACACAAAGAGAATCTTTCTTAGATATAGGAGAAAATGTCTCTGTGTAGTAGATTCCTTCCCTCTGAGTGAACCCTTTTGCAACAAGTCTTGCCTTATGTCTCTCAACGTTGCCTTGTGAGTCTTTCTTTGTCTTAAATACCCATTTACATCCAATGGCTTTCACACCATTGGGCAACTCAACGAGATCCCAAACTTGGTTAGACGCCCTAGAATCCAACTCATCTTTCATAGCATTGTACCACAGGTCTGATTCTTTAGGACTAATGGCCTATAAAAACGTTTCAGGACCATTTTTGGCTCCAATGTTGTAAGCTGACTCTTGTAGATACACTATATAGTCACTAGGTATTACTAACCTTCTAACCCTAATAGATCTCCTCAATATTATATCATCATCCTCACGAAGAACCTGTTGCTCAACCTGTTGTTCAACTGGTTGCTTAACAATTTATGGTTGTTCCTCATTTACAACTTGATCTACTTGATTGGCATTAATAGCTTGTGGAACTTCAATAACTGGTTTTCCAACACCCGTTTCAACTTGAGGGGTATGAATGACAATCAATCTATCACTTGAACCAGAGGGTTAAGCTTTATAATGGCCCCTTTCAAAAATTGTCTTAAAAATGACCAATCCCACTGATCAAGTCATTCTCAAGAAATTTTGCGTTTCTTGATTCCACAATTCTAATGCTGTGAGATGGACAATAGAATATATACCCCTTAGACCTTTTAGCATATCCAATGAAATACCCATTAATGGTCCTTGGGTCTAGCTTTTTCTCCTGTGGGTTGTAAATTCTCACTTCAGACGGGCATCCCCAAACACGTATATGCCTCAAACTCGGTTTCCAACCCTTAAATAACTCAAAAGGTGTCTTTGAGACAACCTTGGTTGGAACTCGGTTCAATATATACACAAGCATCTGCAGAGCTTCAGTCCATAGAAATTGAGGAAGTTTTATGTTACTTCTCATACTTCTCACCATGTCGATTAAGGTTCGGTTTCTTCTTTTTGCCACAACATTCTTGTTGGGCCCCGATTTCGAACCCCAACATTCGGAGGTCAAAACGACCTGGAGGGCCCATCGCTCATAAATTTTGAAGCAGATTTGGGAAACTTCCAATTGAAATTTCAATCTGGATTCTTCATAACTTTTGTTCCCTCATCATCTGAAGTTTCTAAAGACACCAAAAACACTCAATTTGGTTCAGAAATAAAGAAGTTATCGCTAAATCACTTTCAGCTCTTATTAATCCGAGACTGAACACCATACCCTACTTCAATTTAGAAATTGAAGGTCTTGGGCCCTATTTTTAAAATTTATTCCTTCAGATAAATTGTAGCTCCATGTATCTAGTTTGTTTTGCAACTAGAATCAACTCAATTGGATCTCTACAGGTCGAGATATCCCAAAAATACTGAAGCATGTTTAGAAAAAATATCCAACTCATACTCTTTTAATTGATCCCTTTACATTGATTAAATCTATCTTTTTCAAGTTAAGAAAAGACCTAAAAATTTTATGGAGAGGTGGAGGAATGTCTTAGGAATCCAACGCTTCAAAAATCACTTCATTTGGTGATCGGACGATGAACTTATGGCCAAAAGAATCAGACATGGTTTTTGTCTATAATGCATGAGAAAATATGCATAAAAGTAAGACGAAATGCACAAGAAGATGTGCATAAAAAGTGAGACAAAATGCACAAGAAGCTGCGCATAAAAAGTGAGATGAAATGCACAAGAAGATGTGTTGGGTCCCAAAATTTTTTTTATTTATTCGAATTAATTATTTAATTGACTTATGGATTCATTCGTTAATTATATATATATATATTTTATTTTTATTTTATTATTTTGCCTTAATTGATTTAATTATGTGTTTAGATAGACATTTTTATGTTGGGCTTGAAAATTTGAAGTTGGGACTTTAAATGAAGGCTTGGAGTTAATATTGGAAAGTATGGGTTTTAGAAATTAAGTGGTTAAGTGTGGTGGGCTTGAGAG
>JAOSBN010000002.1:8430386-8447377 GCA_027563595.1 Erythroxylum suave | reverse complement strand
GGTCTAATTTATGGGCTTAAGCAAATAAGTGAGTTATCCTAGTTAAAACCACACATGGTCGGCCTATTGCCTCTTAGGCTTAAGTGAGGAACTAAAATTAGTCCAACTCTTCAAGTCCCAAAGGTTTACAGTTCAAGGATTTGAGTTAGATGGATTAATTTAGGCTGGAATCCATAAAGTTCTCCTCTAATAGGCTTGGACTGTTCCATCCTTTCCAAAAGATAGCCCACATGCGCATGGAGAGCCTCCTTAAGTCTCTTGGCCCTAGCTCCGGTCATGGGCCCAACTGGCATAGCTAGCTTTCCTCCCTTGCCTCTGTCATTCACGCCAACTCCATGGCGATCCGTGCTCCTGCTCACAACACTATGTCTCAAGCATATACGAAGCAAACACCAGTTAGCGGACTTATTCACTAAGCCGCTTAAAGCACGCATGTTCGCATAACTACTTCTCAAGTTCGGATCTGTGTGTTCCTCCGAAGCTCTGACTTGAAGGGGGTGTTAAAGAGACTGGGCTGACAACCCACACTATTTACTCTTGTTCACTTCACATCATGGGACCAAACCACACAACATCTCTGTTTTATTTCTATTTCTTTTCATTTTTGTACAGTATGTTAGAAGGTTCGCTGTTAATTCTGTTACAGATTCCCTAAAATATAGGGTGCAGTGACCAACAATATTCTTTCTAGTTTTAGTATAAAAGGTCCCTACCTGTATATACCCAATATGATGAACTAGAAAATTTTATTCCTCTGCCTTAACACTCTTTTCACAATTCATTGGACTTAGGACTTCAATATTCAGTATACACAAACCTCTTTTTGCAAAATTTCAGGCGGGCATACAATTGTGACTACTGCATGCTCCTTCACGACAAAGAGACTCTATAACTTCACTGGAAGAGGTGACTCTGATCCGGGAATTAGTCCTAAGTTACTACCTCAACTCAAAACCAAGTGCCCAAGAGGAGGGAATGGTAACGTCCGATTACCACTTGATTGGTCGTCCGAGACAACATTTGACTATCAAATCCTACATAACATCCACAATGGGTTCGCTGTAGCATCATCCGATGCCAGGCTTAACGATGATGCTAAGACGAAGCAAGTACTGGATACATATGTGGCCTCCAAAAGTGGACCTTCCTTCAAAGAAGACTTTGCTAGAGCGATGGTGAATTTAGGAAATGTTGGCGTTAAAACAGACTCAAAGGGAGAGATCAGACGAGTCTGTAATGCAATAAATTAGTTTGATTTCTATACTGTAATCCCCTCCTTCTTGGTGGAGTGTATTATTAACATTGTTAAGTCTGACTGGTGGTATATCTAACACCCAATGGAGTCGATTCTGTATCATTGTTCATAAGCTTAACTTTGTAGGTTGACGTGAATACATAATGTACATATCGTCGATGGGTACAGTCTCCTAATTCCCAAAAGTAATGATTTAACCAGAAACCTGATAACCCATGCATGGTTCCTTTTAGTTTCTCAAAAGTGGCAACCATGACTGATTGCTTATAAATGGCAAATCATGAGCACAGTGCATGTTCAGTTCAGGGAAAGCGGAGCTTCAGGCGGCCAAATCACCGAAACAAATGTCACCTGATCCTACTCGTTCTAAGTTTTTCTTACGTGCAGTTGTCCTACCACATCATGACGAATCAATCAAAAATGAAAATTCTTTGTCAAGTGAGTAAATTGTTAAGTCTAATAATGCTGATTAACATTGCATTCCTAGTCAATAAACATGTTTAGCTTTACTCGGATGATTAGATGCGATTGTCCCACGGCATTAGTACTGTCACTTAACCGTGGATAATATAATTATAACTAAATGTGTATTTATTGTGCCTACAGTATTAATTACATTCAGTAAATTTTAATTTGTTAGGAATAGTACGCTGACAAAGTACTTTTGTATTTACTGAGTACTTATATACATAAAGCGAATTTACCATGATGAAATGAAGATTACACCTTAGGATTTAAGGGAGATGAAGGTAATATATGTATCCTTATCAAACATAAGTTAGATGATACACAGGCTTAAATTCACTTTTCTTTTTCTTTTTTAAATAGCAAAACGGTTCTTAATAAAGACTGTTTATGATTAAACTCATTCTCGAGAAACGGTACCGTCGTTTATATATTGGAAGCAAACATTTCAAAATAAAATTGCTCTAACTAATTGTTGTTCTTCGTTTTTTTTTAACTGAAATTTGGTAAGAGAATACCTTAAATTCAAAAATTTTGCCTTAGCCTTGCCTCCATCAACATCATTCTCATCTAGGTAAGAAATACATCTCATTTATTTTCTGAAGTCTTTTATTTTTATCTTCTTGCTTTAAATTTTAGATTTTCTCAATAGCTCTTTTGATTTGAAAAAATGAGTAAAAATTTGCAATTTAATTATGAGTATAATAAATTTTAATATCAGTTGAATTTTTTACTTTCAAATTGAAACTAAGATTAAATTTTGAGTTGAATTTTTTTCTTTTAAATTGAAACTTGTTAAATTTTTACTATAATTTATCTTTCATTCATTTCTTATTTCTGTTACAGTTTATCCAAAAAAATTTGAAATTTGTCAAATTGATTATATATGATATTTATCAATTACAATTTTAAGTATAATTTCAATTCAAATTGAAATTTATTCGGTAAATTTTCTCTCCTTCATTTCGCATATATCATAGTTTGTAGTTTTTATACCTTATTTTCTTCTATCAATTGCAATTTTTATCTCTTTCATTTATTAAGTTATATTAGCATTTTTTATTTACAAATTTGAGTGATTTGGAATGTATAAGTTTAATTTTGTAAATTATTGATGAAATTTGGTTTTAATATTTATATAATATGGATATTGTTGTTAGTCTCTACTCTATTTAGTGAAAAGTGGATCATTGTTAGTTTTTGATATTTTAAAATTACTTTAAAAATCAAAAATGAATTATGAGAATGATAGCTTTTATTATAAAAGCTTACTATTTATTTTTTATTTTGAATATAGGATATTAAATTTAGCTTTTTTTGTCGCAAATATATAATATCATTGATATATTATGTAAATGGTCAAGTTATTGTTATTATGTTGTGCCTACCTACTTTTTCCATTTCTATATATACATATGCTTTTATTCTTTTTCTAGTCCAATTGTGTTATAGTTATTTTATATGTGTTGCCTAAAAAGCATTTGACTAGAAGTGGAAAAGGAAAAAAGAAAAAGAAAAAAAGTATAATATTTGATATCTAAAAATGAGGTATCAATAAATTTGTTAAAAAAGAATGTCTCTTTCGGTGAGAATTATAAGAAATTATGTGCAGATAATTTTAAACAACCTAATGAAAATTTAAGTGATAGGATTTGTGTTCATGAAAATCTTAGCAATTTGAGTAACTATAAACATATATCAAATGCATTCAATATAGAAAATTTAAGAGTAAATAAGCAACCAATCCCTCTATTAAATATTTATAATTATAGAAATTGAAATAATTTTGATAATAAAATAAAGAATATTTTAATTGAGAAAAAGCTAATAGTGGAATTCTGTATTCTCTCTGGACAATACATATTTGTATATTAATTGTCAGAGCCTTTCTTTTTACTTTGTCCCTAGCATATAAAACGTTAGGAACAGTCTTGATTATGCATGAGCATGCCAAACGAACCTGTGTTCATTAGTAGATGATTCCAGGTCTTTCCGATCACCACAATTTAAATTATGAAAGATTAAACTTTTCGATGCATCCCAATTCAATTCAAGTATCTTATGTGATAGTTAATGGATCGTTTACTAAGAAAACAAATAGCAATATGTAATTAGAGAGACATGTTTTTACCAATCGGGTTATTGACATATTTAACTGAATCATGACTAATAGCTTTGCATTTGGGAAACTTGCAAGAAAAAACTCTAATGCAAGAGAAGATCTGATTTTGGATATTGTCTAAAGAAGAATGGTATATTCTTCTATTGATTGGTAAAAGCATAAAAAGAATGTTACTAACATCATTGATTATATATACACAAAAAGGAAAAGAAAGGACATTACTATGCTATGGTGTGTCTCTTTGCTATTCGTTATACGTGTCACTCTTTTCTTCTTTGTTGTCCTTAATAGTTGTATAATTCATGGCCGTTAGCTGTACAATTCATGGTTGTTGTTGATCATCACTTTTTCTCCACACTTGTGCCGTCTGCATGTGTCACTTATTATGCCAATTGTGGCTATATTCTAACACCCCCTCCTCAAGTTGGTGACTCATCTACAAATCCCAACTTGCCAATTGTCGTGTTGAATATATCTGTCGTTAGAGGCTTTGTAAATCGTCGGCTAGCTAGTGTTTTGATGATAGATGAGTGGTGCATCTGAAACCTTCTTTGACCGCGTTACGAACTAAATGGCAGTCGATTTCCACGTGCTTGGTTCTTTCATGAAACACGGGATTTTTCGAAATGTGAATAGCTACAATATTATCACAGTAAAGGGGTAAGGGCTGGTTGATGTGGGCTTGCAAATCTCACAAGATGTAAGAAATCCATCTTAATTCATATACGATACTGGTCATGCTTCGATATTCTACTTCTGTCAATGAGTTACTGACAGTTTGTTGTTTCTTAGTTTTCCATGATATTGGAGCATCTCCATAAAAAATGCAACAGCCTATGATTGACTTCCTCAAAAAACGCAACCCACCCAATCAAAATCTGAGAATGCTTGTAGTTGCGGGTTGTCCTGCATAGGATAAAATAGATTTTTGTTGACTGTTCTGTGGAGGTAACGAAGAACTTGATTTAGCACTTCCCAATATGTCTGTCGAGGGGCTGTATTAAATTGGCTTAGCTGTTGGGTGGCATATGTGACATCTGGTCGTGCAAAGTTCAAATATGGCAGCTGGCCAACAATTCGTCTATACTTTCCAGGGTATTGGTAATAAAGCCTCTTCATCAACATCCAGCTTAGTACCTTGAGTGATTGGCACTCTTGCTAATTTTAAACCATCCAACCCAGCTTCTCTTATTATGTGCTTGATATACCATGACTGTGATAACAGCATGCCACCTTCAAATCTAGCTATTTCAACACCCACAAAAAATTTGGCACTTCCAAGATCTTTGATCGTGAACTGTTTCTGTAGGTGGTCTTTGATAGATTTTATATTATGTTCATCAAGCCCAACCAATAGCAGATCATCAACATAAATAACTATTGAAATAAATGATTCTCCCGTACCTTTAGTGAATAAGTAGTTATTCGATTCTGACTTAGAGAAGCTAATTTCTTTAAGAGTGTTTGTGATCTCTTTGTTCCATTGTCGACCCACTTGTTTCAACCTGTATAAAGATTTACGCAGCTTGCATATTTTCCCATTATGGACTTCGTATCCTTGTAGAGGTTTTATATAGATATCTTCATCTATTTGTCAATGAAGACACGCGTTGTTTATATCACAATGTTCAACTGGCCAATTTTTTGCGGCTGCCACGGCGAACAGTATTCGGATCATTGTCACTTTTGCTCCAGGAGAGAAGACATTAGCATAATCGATTCCTGCTGTTTGATTAAATCTTTTCGCAACAAGTCTACTTTTCCTCCGTTCCACCGTACCTTCGGGATTCCATTTTATTTTGTAAATCTACTTTGTTTCTAGGACCCTTTTTTCTGGCAGAAGCTCTACAGTTGACCAAGTATCATTTTTCTCCAGCGTAGTCGTAATTCATGGATTAGACCCATAATGGGTCCTCCTTGGCTGATCCATATGATAGCGGTTCATAATATGCCAATACATTTGCCATGAAGCATTAAAAAAATCTTGGTTAAACACAATATTTGAGTTTTCAAAGGTTGTGGAACTGACCTGTGCAAACGATGTAGCAGCAATGCGGTTAGGAGTGGTGGTGGTGACATATGAGACATAGTCATCTAAATATCTGGGTCGAAATCATATTCACTAGTTTACACGTAGGGGTGGTTGGTTTTGAGGTATAGGGGATGAAGTTGTTGTGGAATATGGTATGATGGGTGTGCTAGTTAGCTTTTATGTTTGTGGGTCAGTGTTAACATGAGTAGGGATAAGTGTTTCATTGGTTGTAGTTTGTGGGCAGTGAGCTTCATTTTGATAAGGGAATATGGTCTCATAAAATGACACATCTCTAGTTATCAATATGTTACCAGTTTTGAGATTCAACACTTTGTAAGCTTTTCAGCTGGACATGTACCCCAAAAACAAACATTTGTGGGCTCTTGGTTCAAGTTTTTCTTTGAGAGGTATGGTATTTGTGGCGTAACATAGGCATCCAAATGTTCGTAAGGAGTTTAATGTGAGTTTTTTATTATAAAGTTTTTCATAAGGTGTTACCCATCCTAAGAATTTGTTTGGTAGTTGGTTCATGAAGAACGTCAAGGTTAATATTGCTTCCCCCTAAAACTTTTATGGTAGATTGGCTTGGTAGATTAATGCTCTTGTTATTTGGAGTAAATGCTTGTATTTTCATTCGACAACACTGTTTTGTTGTAGGGTATATGGACATAATCTTTGGTGTTGGATCGCTTTGCTATTAAACAGGTTACTGCATTTCTTGGTTTACAAACTCATATCCATTATCTGTGTGTATGTTGACAATAGGTAGGCCAAATTAGGTTTGAACCATATTAATGTAGGTCTCAATTACTCCATGTACTTAGGCTTTCCTACTTATCAAGTAAGTCCAAGTCGCACTTGAATACTCATCAACTATTGTAACAAAGAAAGTTGATCCATCAATGTTGGGAGTTTTGTATGAACCGCACAAATCTATATGAATGAGTTCGATTGGTTTCGTGGCAATTATTATGTGTTTGGGGAATGGTTTTTGTTGTTGTTTGTCTAAATGACATATATCACACACATGGTTCGATGGGATGTTTACATTTAATTCGAGTAAATGTGTTAATTTGCTTTTCGACGTGTGTCCAAACCGATGATGCCATAACACAAAACTGTCACATACATGATATGCTAAGATGTTGTTTAAAGAGAAATTCAGTGAGGGATCTTTCAAGGCTTTTTCTAGCAAAAAATTTCTCGACGTTAAATTGTAAATTCCACCCTCCGCCTTGCATATCGCTACTATGTACTCAATCTGCGAGTCCTGGAAAAAAACTTTTCCATCAACAAATATCGCAGCTAGGTTATTTTAGGTGGCTATTCTGTGAACAGATATCAAGTTATGATGGAACATGGGTATACACAACACATTTTTTAGGTCTAAGAGGGTGACAATCTTGCTTCACCGACATGGGTAACGGGTCTATAAGTTCCGTCGAGTAATAACACAAAATTTACGAAAGGATTTTTTATGGTATTGGTAAGTATGTGAGGGTGTTTGCACATGTGAGTTGAGGCGCCCAAGCCGACAACCCATGAATCACTACTATAATTATCATTAAGGAGGAATGAAGTATGAGGCATACCTAAAAAATGTTAAATGCGACATGATTAGCTTCCAAAATACTCTTACCCTTGATGAAACTCATAAGTTTTTAGACTTGTTTGGCCAAAAATTCAACATCCACCCCTCTGTTCTCATCCCTCCTGTTTGATGCTTGGACATCTGTTGTGTTCTTCTCACTCGCGACAGCTGCAAGTTCCTTCTTTCCCTCTTTCTTCTTCTTTTGTAACTCCTTGTACCAATCGAGTATCCCATGTAACAAAAAACATGTCTCTCTGAGATGTCCTTTCTCATGGAAATAATTGCAATATTTCTCCTCCTTTCTTATATTTCCCCTCTTGTTCCACCCTTCCTTACTTCCGATATTCTGCTTCTTCACGTCTCCATTATTTGCTAACAAAGCAACTCCCATTTGTCCTATATTATTAGTATCAACAGAAACAATTTTTTGTTTTTCAATAGTTAATAACATGGAAAAAGCCTTACTCACTGGTGGTAATGGATATGTTAAAATGATCTAACTCACTGCACTAGCATACTCTTCTTTCAATCGCAGCAAAAAAGTCATTAACTAACAACTTCAGCATTGTGCTTAGAAACTTTGCACCAGCACGTTTTAATAGGCATAAAGCAATCAATGTTGTTCCATAATTTTTTTAATTTCGTAAAGTAAATGGTGACTAAATCGTTACCCTGTCTTAGACTGTTTACTTCCTAGACCAGTTGGTACACATAGGGTCTGGAGGTTTCACTGTATCTAGCCTTGAGCTCTTCCCATGGGTCACGTGCCGTCCTGACTATGAGAAATGAGTTTGCTACCTCCTTGGTGATGGTGTTGAGAATCCAGGCAATAACCATCTTATCTGTCGTCTCAAATTTCCTGGCCGGAGTTTCATCGTTTATGGGTTTCTTGATTTCACATGTTATGAACCCAGGTTTATCCTTAGCTCACAACGATATGAGCATTGAGCGGCTCCATGATAGGTGACTGGTGCCGTCTAGGGGCATATTGAAAAGGATGCTACCTGGGTTATCTGCCGATGACATATTTAGTTAGTCGAGATCAGGGTGGTTTTGTGTGTTGCTCACATCTCCAGTCTCTTCAATTTCGTTAGCCATTTTGGGTTTTGGGGTATTAATGTTTGGATTTCAAGGGAGTTGCCAGATTGAGAGCTATAGGCTCTGATGCCATGCAAGAAAAAACTCCAATGCAACGGAAGCTCCGATTTTGGAGATTGTCTGAAGAAGAATGGTATATTTTGTTATTGATGTGTAAAAACATAAAAAGAATGTTACTGTAAATCATTGATTATATACACAATAAGGAAAAGAAAGGACAATACTATGCTATGGTATGTCTCTTTGCTATTCGTTACACATGTTCTTTTCTTTTCTGTTGTCCTTAATAGCTGTACAATTCGTGACCGTTAGATGTACAATTCATGGCCATTGCTGATCATCTTTTTTTTTTTTCCGCACTTGTGCCGTCTACGTGTGTCACTTTTTGTGTCAATTTTGGCTATATTTTAACAAAACTACAAAGTACGATTACATCATTTTAATCATATATCACGATTCCATTTGTACTAAAACTATGTTGCGCTTCATAAATTCATTACTTTGTAACAATCCCAAGGTTTTTTTGCAACAGGAAAGCATCTACTGGAATAACATTTACAGCTTAATACTGTTTATTCCTCAAAACGTGTTCATTTATTCGTTTAATATGTTGATGTACCTTATTTTAAACATAAATTTGCGGACATAAAAATTAGTTTCTTGGCAACTATATGACAATTCCTTACAATTTCATAATGTTTATAAGTTTGATTAGAAAAGAATTCTTATTCATTATTTAAATATGTATAATTTATTGATCAGAATGAAAAAAAACATTAATATATTATGAACGAAAATATACTTTAGTAGCAGGATCATTTATGCGCTTAATATGAACATCTATTTTTTTGTAAGTAAATAAAATAACATTATGCAGTATATGCTGTAAACAAAGTTAGAAGCAATTGAAAATTGCAAAATTTTAAACCAGGAAATTATTCACTATATGCGAGAGATATGGCAATTAAAATATTCTCTTGTTTATTCACTAAAAATAAGTTATGGTCATTAGAACTTCTCTATCATTTTGGAAATATAAGATTACCCATTTTGATAATCAATTAAAGATTTTCACGACATAGCACCCCACTTATACTTTTCCCAGTTTGTATTACAGACTCACTTGAAAATATGTCCAATGAAAAACTCGCTTGCAAATAATAAAATCAGTGAGGTAATCACCAAATTGTATAAACAGCTCCACTATTAACTTTTAGTAATTCAAATAATAACCTTATTAAATGGAAAAATTTAGCGCTCAACGTTTAGTTAATTTGTATCCAGAGGTTATTAAAAGCGGTAAGAAGTTCACTTCATTCATTAACATCGATACAGTCCATTACAGTAATATAACCACAACTTATGACAGTATTAGGTGTTAGTGACTGAAAACATACTACCTAGCCAAGCAGAAGAATGCAGATACAAGAGACTTGTGCATAAAGAGACGGGAGTGATCAACTCTAATTATGCCGGGAGCTTAAGCTTTTTGCCACCAGCTTGATCACTTGATTCCATGCTTGAAGTTTCAGCTACAACACCCTGAAACGTGAAATGTAAAATAGAACAAGTTCCATCATAAATATTGATCAAATTTTAAGTTTCTATTGATAATTTAATATTATTGAAATGATCATTAATTCGATAAACTGAAAAAGTCTTGAAATTTAAATAGAACATAAGAACTTTAGATTAGATAAATAGTTGCTTTAAGTAGGAATGAAAATTTTGAAAATTGAATCTTTGTTCTTGAACTCGTTTTTTAATGGTTATAATTCTCTCAATTTTCATGTCGTAGTCAGTAAGATAGTGTTTGTAAAGGAAAATCCGTACCCAAGAAGTTTAACAAATTATTCTAAATTTTCAGTTATTAGATTCTAATTACCATTTCTGCTGTGGTTATATATTATTAATTATTTTCCATACTTGATATGTTGAAGCACAAAACAAATGAAAGATGATATGGTGTGTGGTGCAGTAAATGGCCTCTGAGATTCGGTCTGCACCCTTTCAAAGATAATAGAGAGCAACAAAGGTCATATCCATGAATATTATCTGCAAAAAGGAGAGAATGTACTTACAGCTCTCTCATTCTTTTTGGCCAGAAAAGCTTTCAGAGCCTCTTCCTGTACGACAACATGGAACAACAATGTTAAAGAAGATCAACAAGCAGATGAAAGACGGTGGCATCTTGAGAGTTATACCCTCGCAAACTTGATCTCTTCCGCAGATAGGGTAGGTGGTTCCATAAGCTCTATCTCTATGGATGGCAACTTGACAGTGTTGTCAGGCTTCTGGTTTTCCATTCTCTGTGAACACAGACTACTAGAGACAGTGATGAGAAAGAAGGTGAGTGTACGCGAGGTTAGAACTTGTAAGTGAATAGAACTGATGTAAAGACAGGGACAGAAAGAAAGAGAAAAGAGTTGGTGAGCCAAAGCAACATGCAGGAAGGAACTAATGTGGCAGGCCAGGGGCTCGAAGATAAGCACGTTCATCAAGCTTATTGGTTTGTCTCTATTCTCAACTTCTGAAACCGTCATGCTTCTTTTACAGCCAAAAAGTTGTAGATTATAATCGTATTGGCTAAACTACAATCACTTTTCATGATATTTCTGGTTCTTGGTTTCATCTTTTTATTGGAATCTAAAGCTATAATTTCTCTATCTTCTCAAAACTTGCGTTCATTATATTGAGAATGTAAGTCTATGTCTTGAGAATGGGAACTAATTTAGTTACATCATCAATGCAGTTTGTTGTTCAAAAGTCCTGAGTATGAGTAAATTGTTTCCTCTTTTCGGTCAAAGTACACAGGCAAACTGAAAGCTAATATATTAATTGTATAACTCTCATTTATTTCTTTCATTAATGTGTGAGGATCTTCCTTAGCATTCATTGCAGATTCACTGTCCATTGGCTTCACTTCATTCGCTATTGTATCGGTTATTATATACTGTTCTTCAACAAAGTTAAACTCTATAGCATCTATTTTGCCAAAAAGAAAATTCAGATATCTGTCTACTCTTGCATGTTTTGAAGAAATACAGGCAAATGTTTCAAAGAATACTAACTTCTTCTTCTTCTGTTTTTTTTTCAATAGAAATTCTCATCGTCTATTAATTAACATCACAATGGAAGTTTGATTAAACACTACACAACATTCTTGAATAAGAACTTTTTAAGACTTTGGAGTTTGGAGTTGAAATATTTATAAAAAGTAACAAAAAAAGGTCGTTAAACGTTAAATACGACAAAATGTTTATTCGAACATAATATGACAAAGCATGTGACATCTGACTAGGATATAAAACTTTTAATTAGTTAAGACTACGATACTTAATTTTATTTTTTATTTACCATCAAATCATATTAACGTGGGTTTCATTTTTCTTGGTTCTAATGATTTCGTTTACTATTATTTGGCAGCTATTGCTTTGTAGCCGCAACAATCTGATTTTGCCTTTGTTTAAAATTAAACAGAAATGGAAGAGGAAAAACATTGAATGAAGAACCAAAATACGCCAGGTAAAACTAACGACGAAAATCTTTCACTTCAACATCAATAAATGGTGCATAAATACATAGGATTGAGTGAACAAATTGTTTTCCTAATTAACTACCTTAATATACTATTTTGACCTTCCGTATAAACACATAATAATCTTCTTCTTCTGAAGATAATAGAAAACTGAAACTTTTATGTTTTGCGGCGATCCAAATCAAATGTTATATCTATAAAAGATACTCGATAGCAAATGGTTGCAATTTGGAAACAATTTAGCAAGGGTTAAAACCGGACCAAACTAGCCGGTTCGTATGAAAAAATTTTGAACCAATCAGTGGTTTGGTTCGGTTTTACCTAATAACTTCTATGTATTAAAATCTACCGGTTTATAAACAAATCGACCGATTTTTTGTCCAACCGGTCCAACTTAAGTTTTATTTAATCGAACTTGTCGGGCTTTTGTTTTTCTCCTTCTCTTCACCATCTTCTGCCATCTATGGTAGTCTTCCTTTCGTTAGGTCCCCCATCTATGCTCCGTCTCCAAGAGGAGTATTTCCTAAAGCTTTGAGGAGAGGGTTCCATTGTTAAATGCTCTCTTCGATTTTGCCAAAGACAGTTCCTTTTATTTAATGTCTTCGATTTGCGCTTTTGTTTCCTCTGGTCCTTCTTGTTCAGAGCGAAAGTGGTCTCATTCCCTAACTTCCATAACTCATCTTGTGTTGGTTTCCTGTCCATCCTTTCTCTGTCTAAAAGAAGATAGCAGTTCTAGTGCACTGGCGTTCGGTTCTTATGCATTGAACTTTCACACAACATGAGCGATTCTAAGGTGGGCTTTTCTTCTTCTTCTTTTTCGCTGTTGTAATTAGTATATGAGACTTTGGAAGGTCTTGTCGATTGCTTCTTTGGGTTTACGTTATTGGTAGAAAGTTAAAGTCTTTATCGTAATTTTTCTTCCAATTTTGTATCAGCCAGATTTCTGTTTTGATTCCTTTTGCAAGAACTGTGTAGTTTTTGTTTTGCTAGTATTTCTAAATTTTTTTACGTTTATGTTTGAAAAAAAGAGAATGTAAAAGGTTTTGACTTATATTTAGTTATTAGAAACTATATAGCCAGTAGGGTCGTAGATAGGAACAAAGTTTTAGGTACCGTTCTGTACCGGTCGGACGGTACCGTACCAGCCGAAAAATGGAATGGTACCATTCGCATTGGTACCGGCCGCAAGTACTGACCGGTACCGGGTGTTTTTGCCTGATACCGACCGATACTAACTATACCGGATAGTACCGAACCGGTGCTATGAAAACTTCATTTTACAGGGAACAATCTGAAAATTTTGGAAAAATTTTATAACACCCCTCCCCCGACCTCTGTGGCTCTATTCTCTTGTCTGTTTTGAA
Organism: Erythroxylum suave; assembly: GCA_027563595.1. Classification (NCBI taxonomy): domain Eukaryota; kingdom Viridiplantae; phylum Streptophyta; class Magnoliopsida; order Malpighiales; family Erythroxylaceae; genus Erythroxylum; species Erythroxylum suave. The sequence continues at coordinate 8,433,912 of JAOSBN010000002.1, read as the reverse complement.
CTTTTTGATTTTTCTCTTTGCTCTGTCTCTCTCATCAACTCCTCTCCTCTGTCCTAGCTGTCGTCGACGTCGTCCACTCCTCCACTCCCGGCATTCGTGGTGTGGTTCTCTCCGGCGTGCTTGGCTACTCCTCCGGCTGTCGCGGGTCGCCATCTCCTGCATCTGTCGCGGGTCGCCTCCTCCTCCTGTCACCGCCTCCTAAGCCTATCGCCTCCTCCGGTTGTCGCCACCTCCACCTGTCACCATCATCCGACGACCACGTCTCCGACGACAGATCTGGGAATAATACCCAGATCTGGGCCCATCCCAACCCAAGTTAAACCGATTGTGACTGTTTATTAGGTATGTTTTTTTCCAATTTTTGAATGCTTTTGTTAATTGTTTGTGTTGTTGTGATTTGTGGCTTGTGGTGAGGAATGAAATTGTGAAGATTTCTAGTTAATTGATTGTGTTGTTGGGTTGGAAATTTGGAGTTGTTAATCTGTATTGTTGGGTTGGTTTTGAAGGATTTATGGTGAATGTGGATGAAGGAGGTGTGAAAAATGGGTTGGTTTTGATTGTGGTAAATGATAATGCTGTAATGAAATTAAAAGTGGTAGTTGATTTAGGTGATAAATTGGTAATTGGGATTTCAATTTGGTAATGAAATTGAAAGTGGTGGTTGATTTGGGTGGTAAATTGATAATTAGGATTTCAATTTGGTATTGAAATTATTATGGCCGAACCGAAATGTTTGGGGGAATTGGAAAATTTGGTTCACTTGTTTGGTTAAAGTAAACAGAATTTGGTTCACTTGTTTGGCAGTGAAATTTGTGATAAAGTTAATTGATTAATTGATTCACAACTTCACATTGAATTTTTGAAATTGGTTCATTAAATTTGAAAATAAAAACAGAATTAAAAATATAAAGAGAAAATTAAGATAATTAATTCATGCTTTGCTAAATGACATCATATTCTTAAAAAAATCCATTCATGGTTTCATGCTATGCTGAATGACATGCAATTGTAAGTGTAATTACTAATTACATAACCATTAGTTGAACCAAAAATAATTTGTTTGAACATATACAAAAAAGAACCTAAATTGAAAGGGTTCAAATGGCATCATATTCATATAGAAAGGCAACAATTAGAATTGACCACTTTAGATATATCTAAAGTTTGAGAAATTAAATATATAATTAAATTAATTTTTGTTATTTGTTTAAGAAGTCATTATTAATTGTTTATTAATTGCAATGTTTATATACTAGTTTTTAAATTTCAATTTTATTCTAATAATTTTATCCAAATTTACAATGGAATATTTTATTATCTCTAATCTTTTTAACTCATTTTAATTATTATAAGAGCCTAAGAGGACAATTAGTTAAAAAAAACTATGTGCTAATGGTTTGGAGGTTCTTTATATATCATTGCTAATTTTGTTGATAAAACTAACATCTTTATATTTTTGTTATAGATAAATGGAAGGAAGCTCAACTACTCATGATCAAACTACTTCATGAAGATATAATGATCCAGCTTGGGCTCATGCTGCATTAGTCCTAGGCCAGAAAAATCATACAATTTGCCTGTTTTGTAATAAGCATTTGAAAGGTGGAGGAATCACTCGATTAAAGAAGCATTAGCTGGGGTTAAAGAAGATGTAGAACCTTGTAAAAAAGTAAGTCACGATATGAAGTGGCAAATGAAAACATTGCTTGAAGAATATTATCATGAGAGAGATAGAAGAGAAAGGTTAAATTTTGAAATTGGTAGTAAAAGCTCATTTTCTAGTTTTCATGGTGATTATGAAAATGTTAAAGGTGGTAGTGGTAGTGATAGTGGTCATAGTGGTACTGGTAGTGTTCCACCTTAGGGTCAAGAAGAGGCATCTGAACCTGATGTGAGGAAGAGAAGAAGGCAGATTAGTTTCTTTGCACCACGAATAACCCCTGGGTCCCAACCTTCAATCCATAGTGCAATGCAATCAAAAGATGCAGCTCACAATGTTGATACAGCAATAGCTAGATGGTGGTACGATGCAGGTTCGTCATTTAATGCTTCTCAGTCTTATTATTATCAACCAATGATGAATGCAATAGCCTCTTATGGTCCGGGATACAAAGGTCCTTCGATTAATGACCTAAGAGGTAAACTTTTGAGTTGCTTTGTTTCTGAAATTAGAAGTTATTTGGTTGAAAGAAGAGTGAGTTGAGGTACTTTTGGATGTTCAATTATGTGTGATGGTTAGAAAAACAGGAGACAAGAGCCTATTATTAACTTTTTGGTTTATTCTACAAATGGCTCTATCTTTTTTAAATCCATTAATGCATCTGGCCTAATTAGAAATGTTGAGACTTTGTTTGGGATATTTGATGAAGTTGTGAATGAAGTAGCGCCAGAAAATATTGTTCAGTTTATTACTGACAATGATTCCGCTTATAAAACGGCGAGAAAAAGGCTGCAAAATACATATGATTCATTTTTTGGACTCCTTATGTTGCAAATTGTATTGACCTAAGGTTGAAGAATATAGGAGATCCTAGGTATTTTCCTGTGATTGATGACACAATGCAAAAAGCTAAAAAGGTGACAAAATTTATTTATAATCGTGCATAGGTGTTGAATTTGACGAGAAAGGAAATTACTAATGGTAGGAATTTGTGTCGCCCTACTGTGACAAGATTTGCAACAAATTTCTTATCACTTTAATCTTTTGTTTCGCTAAAGAAAGAGTTAAGGCAAATATTTACAAGTGATAAGTGGGTTACATCTCAGCATGCTAGGTCTAATGCTGGAGTGGAGGTTTGTAATATCATATTAGAAGATAGAGAATTGTTGTCACAATGTCAATTTGTTATCCGAGTTTGTGAGCCTTTAGTGAGAGTGCTTCGATTGACTGATAGTGAAGAAAAGCTAACAATGGGTTATATTTTTTAGGCCTTGGAGAGAGCGACGGAAGCAATCAAGGTTAATCTAAAACATAGGCCTTCTTTGTACATGTCATATCTTTCAATTATTAATGAGAGAAGGGAAAGACAACTATCTTCTCCATTGTTTGTAGCTGGGGCATTTTTTAATCCAAGTATTTATTTCAGACTGGATCTTAATAAGCAAGCTGAAGTAAATCGAGGAATGCTTTTAACAATCATAACAATTGTTAACATTAACTCAATACAAGATCTGTTAAGCTCACAAATGGAGCTTTATAAGATGTCTTATGGAGATTTTGGAATGCCGATTACAATTCGACAAAGAGGAAAACTTTCTCCAGATATTAGTTATTTCTTTTTTTATTTTTTAAAAATTAATTATGACTTTATTTTGTTTATAACACTGCTTTTGTTATCTTATAACTTACAGTTTCTTGGTGGGATCAATTCGGAAATTGTGTTCCAGAATTAAAAAGGTTTGCAATTCGGATCTTAAGTCAATATGTGAGTGCAACAGGCTGTAAAAGGAACTGGAGCACATTTGAATTTATCCACTCCAAGAAAAGGAATAGATTGGAGCATAAGAGGTTGAATGACTTGGTTTT
>JAOSBN010000002.1:8389262-8430286 GCA_027563595.1 Erythroxylum suave | reverse complement strand
GATTGTTGAAAATGGGAATTGTTGAGAATTGTTTGAAATGGAAATTGTTTATGAATGTTTTGTGATTGTTAAAAATGAGAATTGTTGAGAATTGTTGGAAATGGAAATTGTTTATGAATGTTTTGTGATTGTTGAAAATGGGAATTGTTGAGCATTGTTGGAATTGGAAATTGTTATATGAATGTTTTGTGATTATTGGAAATGAGAATTGTTGAGAATTTTTGGAAATAGAAATTGTTTATGAATGTTTTGTGATTGTTAAAAATGGGAATTGTTGAGAATTGTTGGAATTAAAATTTTTTATATGAATGTTTTGTGATTGTTAAAAATGAAAATTGTTAGGAATTGTTGGAAATGGAAATTGTTATATGAATGTTTTGTGATTGTTGAAAATGGGAATTATTAAGAATTGTTGGAAAAGGAAATTGTTATATGAATGTTTTGTGATTGTTGAAAATGGGAATTGTTAAGAATTGTTGGAAAAGGAAATTGTTATATGATGTTTTATGATTGTTGGAAATGGGAATTGTTGAGAATTGTTAGAATTGGAAATTGTTATATGAATGTTTTGTGATTGATGGAAATGAGAATTGTTGGGAATTGTTGAAAATGAGAATTGTTGGGAATTGTTGGAAATGAAAATTGTTATCTGAATGTTTTGTGATTGTTGTAAATGAGAATTGTAATTGTTGGAATTGGAAATTGTTATATGAATGTTTTGTAATTGTTGGAAATAGAAATTATTGGAAATTATCAGGAAAAACATTTTATTATCATTATTATTTTCAATATAATTTCTTATAATTTTTTAATAATTATAAGTTGTTGTTTACTAGGAACCTTAATAATACAAGAAGTTCAAATGATCCAAGTTCTATTGATAACATTGATGTTTTGGTAGATTGGATTTCTGAAGAACCGAATTTGGTAGATATCAATGACTTGGAAGATAATCTTGGATGGAAAAGCCTTGACATGTCATTTGGTGCATTAAATTTGAATGATAATGATGATGAGACTTCTCTCAATGATGAAGATTTTGTATCAAATAATAACTGGGGTCAATGCAGTTATAGCAGGTATCCTCCTGTTGATGACTGAATTTCGTTGCAGGTTATTTTTCCTCTTCTTTTAATTTTGCTAATATTTGATTTTTATCAGTTTATGTTAAATCCTATATAAGTGATGTAATTGTAAATATTTTTATTTCAGGTTTGACTTCAACTTGATTGTTTCCTTGTCACGATGAAATTGTAATAGTTGAACAATATTTATTGTTCTTTTATTGGATGTTTTGATGTGATTATTATTTATTAAAAATTTAAAATTATATTATTGTAATATTTTAAATACTTTGTGTTATTCTTATTTTTATATTTGTATTATGATGATTGTCTTTTTTCCATATTAATTGTGGTTATTATTTATATGTGAAATATTTAAAAATTATTGTCATTTTATATTAAATTATTAATTGTAATTATTATTTATTATTATGATTTTTAGAAACAGGGTTGATGTAAACTTATAAACTATACAATATATAACTGTACAATATATCAGTAGACTATTTTGTAAATTTTAAAAATTTTAGGGGCTATTTCATAAATATAAAATATTACCCGAAACAGTACCCGTTATTGACCGGTACCGATATAGTACCGTACCAGAACTCAATCCGGTACTAAATTCAGTACAGTGTTCGTAACTTTGGATAGGAAGCCAAAAACCCATAAAATGCTCGTTCCCCCGTTGTACAAAAAGATTGAAGCTTGATCATGACATTATTATGGCTTCTGACTTGCAATTGCATGGTTGAAATTTAGTATGACAGTTGAAATTGTTTGTATTTACTGCCTAATTAGAGATTTTACTTTGATCTATTAACTGTGAGTTGCTTGAACTTGCTTGCAGTGTTTTTTTTTTTTAATTTAAATTTTATTCTTGTTGTCCCACTTTTATTATATTTATTTATTATTAGTTTATTATATAATAATCAATATTGGTGTATTTTTTATTTTGATAAAATATTTTATTTTTACTTATTCTTATAAGTTTTACTTCTTATTATTATATGTCAATTTTATAATAGTTCACTACCAATTAAATCTATAAGCTTTAAACCTTCTTTCATGATTTTTAAAACATTGAAATTTAGACAAGAAGGTTCCTTATGCTGTCAACTTCGGGACAAAACTTGGGTTTATTAGTTTGCCATGAGGCCCAAAATGATTCAAATCAAATAAGGTCTATTACAGGATCGGGCGGACACAATTTAAACCTTGGGCCTTAACCCGTTACGTAACCTAAATCTTCCTTCTCCCCAATAGAGTTGCAGTTTAATTGATTTCAATAAACATCTCAAATTTGGAGTTACACGGGATTAAGGTTGATGTTAGTTTACATATAATTTTTAAGAAGCTGGAACCAAATTATAATTTGGAGTCTTGTCAAGTGGACTGGTAAAAGATGAGAAAATAGAACAGCGTAGAAAGAAATGGCATTGGATGTTTCCTCAATAGTTTTATATTACACCCACCCAGCTCAGCTCATAGCCAAAGCCACGTAGAAGTGGTGTACATAGATTAAGGGAAGGTTGCTTATTAAAGAAATAAAATCGTGAAGGAACTTAGTCAGAACATAAAGGATTTTGAAATAATTTATTTCACGAATGTCTTAACAATCCTTTACTTCACATTACAAGGATTTTAAAGTACACTCCATGCATGTTCCCAAGTCAATCCATAAGCCACTAGAAGTAGAAATCATGTAAACAAGCAATTATTTTATTTTTAATTTTAAATTTGTAGATGGATTATTTGAAAACTAACTTTTTACTAATTAGAAATAATACTGTGGACTACTAAAATTTTCTAAACCTTATTTATCAACGAAATTTTTAGTGAATTGTTATTATTATTTTCGTAATCTAGAGTAATAGTAGTAAGCATCGTTAAATTTATTCACTTTCGTTCATTTAGAAAGGAACTTCAAAAGGAAATGTCTCTCCGCAATTCGTAACCTAAGCTTTGAAGATGAATAATTAACCAGGCTGTCTATTGAATTAAAGATTACAACTCAGGGATATTATCTATATACAACACATCAGGGAATGGGGGAGAGAGAAAGGGAGCATCTTCTTACTTTTATACCTACAAAAAAGGTCAGGGTCCAAGTCCAACTGTCAAGCTGCGCTGATGGTGTGTCGCTTTAACGGCCGTTATTTGCCCTTTTAAACGGTGCTCTTTCCGTCAAATTCCACGTAAAACGTGACAACTTCACTCATAAACGGGCACAGATACATCATGCATTTCCAAACACATACATCATGCCATGCATGGAAATTATAAAGTGACAAGGTTGTCCTGTGCTTTCTATCATATGGGACGAGTAAATAACCAACAAAATTATCCTTTTAATTTATTATACTTTATTAAGGATAGTTATTAATAAAATAAGATATTACTTTATCGTTTAAAATAAGAATTTAAATTAGATTAAAATGAAATAGAATAGGAAGAAATAATTTTATATTATATCTTATTTTACTCTAAACAATAAAAATAAATTATCTCTTATTTTATATTATAGGTTTAAGATGAAATATAAAATGATGAATAATATTTATCATATTACATTATAAATTATTCTTTCAAGTAACATTCCTTTATATTACATTATGAATTATTATATCTCTATTAAATTATAAATTTCTAATATTACATTTATTTATATTTTACTTTATCATAAATAATTTTATTTTATTAAAAACTTTATATTCAATTAAACACAAGTAAGTAACCCATATGGCTTATTCTATTCGAAAATAATTCGCTAAACATAATGTTAAATTAAAAAAGGAGGGCTCTAATCCATCTGTCGTCACTTACGTCAACTTTAGGCAACTGTTTCTTAAATCTCCGGTTCTGACCTTGTTTTTCTTTTACCGTGACACCCTTCCCGTCCTTAAGCAGAAAGAATAACGGCATCACCAACCCACCAATCAAACCATTAAGGGCTCATGCCACGCAGGGGTATTTTTGGTGAGGTAAAATCAACTTTTTCCTTACGTGGCAAACAGTGACTGGCTGGTAATAATAATAATCTGTTCCCAATTCTTGCATTTACTATAAATAGAAAGCGGCTCTCGGTATGACGTTAATGGATTAGACAGGGCAGCAGATTGATGGGTTCATAAAGACGTTAATTTGCTGTTATTATTATTGAAGGCAATTAATTGATTACTCAATTAACTAAAAGTAATTAAGGATAGATTTAACGGTAACAGAATACTTACGACCAGACGGCTTAGAATTCATCAAGTAATCTGATTATGGGCGTTTGAAACATTCTTCTTTTCGCTGCTGTGATGGTTCACCATCACCTGTCTGTCGAAAGCTTCAGTTCACCTGTTCCGAAAATTTCTGTGCCCCCATTTTACTAACAAATATTCTTCTTTTCACTGCTGTGATAGTATCACTCGTCTGCTCGGTTTCAATTCACCTATTCTGACAATTTTTGTATTCACTGTATCCTAACATATTCAATCATTTAATATTTACAAAAAAAGAGTTAGATATTATTGGAAACAAGGGCATAAGAATTTTCGGAATAGGAAATTTGAAGCCGTCCGTCCAAGCATTAGTAAAAGCAAATTAGTGTAAAAGGATTAATTGAGCTAAGTTGACGATTTGACTTTGAATTGACTCGTTCAAATTTGTAAACTTAACATGAATTTTTTATCATTTCGGGGATGTGTTTTGAATACAATAGTGGCCAAGTTTTAGTTCTTTCATTATGGTCAAAGTCGGGTAACCGATCTTTTGTTCCTCTGTCTTTTAGTCATCTCATTTATTTAATTTTTGTGATATTATTTATTAAGGCTCACGTAGTAAGGTCGAGTCTTAGATATATCGATCTGATTTTAATAGTCGACACATTAATTATAAAAATGACTCTTTTTTTGTTGTGATTATATAAAATAGATATTGAATAATAAAAGTAGGTGATATGATGTTCAAATTCACTTGTGTGACATAAAAAAAAAAAAAAGACGAACTCGAAATTGACGTACCTTGAGCTTTGATGAAAATTACAAAAAGGAAAAATTCCCAGCCAAAAAATGCCATCCACAATGCCTTGATCTTTAAAAAACCTATCACGACCCCATTTATTACTCCCTTTTTTGTCTAATTTTATTTGGTATTATAATATTGAATACTGGCTGAACTTCTTCACACGGTATATTTGTACTTCTCCATCTCCCATGCTCTCGGTCACTCTCCTGTCCACATAAATTTTGGTTGTCAAGTAAAGACTAAAGAGGTCGAGGGAGCTGAGCTGTTTGGTTGTTTCGAAAGGGTTGAAAAGGGGTTTTTGGTTGGATACGGGGATCTGTGGGCAATATTCATCATAGTTGGAATGATTTAAGGTGAGAGCAATATCATGGAAGCACTGCACGTCAATCACTGGAAAGAGAGAGGCTCCCAACTCGTGGCTTCTCCTTATTGGCCAAAACCACAACTTAAAATGATAAGATGAACATTTTTATTTTGCTTTTTCATTTCTTCTTTATAGATCAAACTATAAGTTTGCATTTAGGGAGTATAGTTTAAATATGATATTTTAGGGTCTTCAAAAATGAGGAAGAAGTTTGCTGTCGAATCCCTATAACCATACAATTTAAAATAAATATATTAAGAGATAAGGTCATGTTAATTTCAATTATTTACATATTTTAAAAAACTATCTACATAACTTGAGTTTTTATATATATAAAGATTTATATTCTTTCTCTTTCTCTTTTCTCCTTTATTAATAAACCATAAGATAGTCTTATAAAAATAAAAATAGTCGTTTACACAGTTAACTTTTGTTACATTTAAGCCTTAAATTTTGCATAAAATTTTAAACGAATATAAGGGCGATTTTTTCCTTTTAGATAAATATAATTATGATATCTATCTAGTTTATACTATGGTTATGATAATTGTAACTATAAGACATGAGAATAAACCATATACATGTCTATTACAATAAAAACGGAAATGCTGAATTTTAATCTTATATCTTCTGCCGTTGAAGGTAAGATTCGACTGGATGTGAAGGCTCTTCTAAACTGTAGCAGATGCAATCAGAGGATGTGTACAAAATAATGTCAAGCTTAGGGACTCAACACCATTTCTCACATTTTATATTCAGCATTGTCTTCTCATCAAAACAACGTGCAGAGACAATTGGTAGCGGATGTGAGGATTCAAAAAACCAACATATACGAGCTACCTAATTTTAGGGAACCGCTCATGTTTGACCCAACTAATATGTGGGTAAATACACACGCTTTGTGTTATGTGAGTAACCACCTATATTGTAGGCAACATTCTCCCACTTGGGTCAGATTTTTTATCTAAAAGTTATGAATTCTCTACTTAATTAAAGAAACCAATTGCACATATCATGGCGATAAATCCTCTCAATGTGAGTATGACCTTCCATGTATCACTATGCATCATATTTCTTATTCCACTTTAATTTGATGAATAAACCTTAATGTTTATTCTATGTCCAAAATAATTATTGTTCTCAAAATAAAAATGTGTACGACAAAATGAGAAAACAATAAAATTGATAAGAGTTTCTATGAAAGTATATACTCACATAATGGAACCTAGTCCTATATAAGCAACATGATCTTTAAAACTCTTTAGTGGCATATCATTTGTTAAAAGATCGGCAATCATCAATTCAGTGTTAATGTGTTCAATGATTACTTTGTTCTCTTTGACATGTTTCCTAGTGGCCAAAAACGTAATGTCAATGTGCTTACTTTGACTACCACTTTTATTGTTTTTGGCTAAGAAAAATACAGTTGAATTGTCACAGTACATTCTCAATGACTTATAAATGGAATCCATAATTCTAAGTCTAGATATGAAACTCTTCAACCATACATGATGTGGGGTAGCCTCAAAATAAGAAACGAACTCAGCCTCTATAGTAGAAGTAATAGTCAAAGTCTGCTTTGAACTCTTCCAGGATACGACTCTACTGGCAAGCATAAACAAATATCCATATGTTGATTTTCATGAATCAATAAAACCAATAAAGCTCGAATCCAAGTAGCCAACTACCTCAAGATTGTCAGTTCGCTTATACATAAGCACGTAATCTTTGGTCCCTTTAACGTACCCATCAGCTTTTTTGGCAGCTCTCTAGTGGTCTATACTTGGGATACTTTGATATCTTCTCAACATTCCAATAGCAAATGCAATGTCAGGTCTTGTATAAACCTGATCATACATTAGGCCCTTTACTGCAGAAGTATATGTAATATTTTTCATTTGTTCCCTTTCAAGCTCATTTTTTGGGTACTGGTTCAAATTGAACCTATCACTCTTCACAGTAGGTCCTATACTCGGCGAACAATCTTTCATCTCAAATCTCTTTAGGACCTTATTGATATAGGTTTCTTGGGATAGAACCAAAATGCATTAAGGTTTATCCCTATGGATCTTAATGCCTATGACATAAGATGCATCACCTATATCGTTCATATCAAAATTCTTACAAAGAAATTGTTTCACCTCATATAGAATTGGTGACAAGTAAAATATCATCCACATATAGAAAAAAAAAACAAAATTTTCTCCCATTAACCTTCTTATGTATGCATTGATCATGATATTCTCTACAAAACCAAATGAAGAGATGATATCATAGAATTTCAAATACCATTAATGGGAGGCTTGTTTCAATCTATATATGGATTTCTTAAGCTTTCACACCAAATGCTCACCATCACTAGAGGAGAATCCTTTCGGTTGTTTCATATAAACCTCTTCCTCTAGATCTCCATTCAGGAACGCTATTTTAATATCTATTTGATGTAGTTCCAAATCAAAATGGGAAACCAATGCTATAATCACTCGTAAAGAATCTTTCTTAGATACAGGAGAACAGATCTCTGTGTAATCGATTCCCTCTTATTGAGTAAATCCTTTGGCAACAAGTCTAACTTTATATCTTTCAATGTTGCTTAATAAGTCCCTTTTTATCTTAAAGACCCATTTACATCCAATGACCTTTTCTCCATTAGGAAGCTTAACAAGATCCTAAACTTTGTTAGGTGCCATATAATTCATCTCATCTACTATGGCATTGTACCATAATTGAGATTCACTGTAACTCATGGCTTGTAAAAATGTTTCAAGGTTGTTTTCGACTCCAATATTATAGTCAACTTTTTGTAGATACACAATGTAATAACTAGGTATTACTTATTTCTTTTCTCTAATTGATCTTCTTAATGTTGTATTAGTGCCCTCTTGTGGAGGAGCTTGTACAACTGATTGCCTAATGACCTTTGGTGCTTACCGAACAATCAAATCTACTAGATTGTCATTAGCAGCTTGTAAATTTAATGATTGGTTGTTCAACACTCGTTTAACTTGGAGGGATGCTGTGAATGACAATCAATCTATTACTTGAAGTAGGAGTTTGTATGTCACAATAATTCAACTCAAAAACTAAGTCCCGAGGTTTATCCCTTCTACTGATCAAGTCATTCTCAAGAAATTTTGCATTTCTTGATTCCACAAACTTAGTAATATGAGAAGGATAATAAAATATGTATTGTTTGGATCTTTCAGTATATCCAATGAAATACCCACTTATAGTCCTTGGATCCAGTTTCTTTTCTTGCGAATTATAAACTTTTACCTCAGATGGGCATCTCCAAACACATATATGTCGCAAACTCTGTTTCCAACCTTTCTATAACTCAAATCGTGTTTTCGAAATTGCCTTGGTTATAACTCGATTTAATATATGCACTGTTATTTTAAGAGCTTCAGTCCACAAGGATTTAAGAATATTAGAGCTACTAAGCATACTCCACACCATGTTTAATAATGTTCAGTTTCTTCTTTCTGTTACACCATGATTGGGTCTCCCATTTTGGTTCAGAGACCCAAGCATGGTGTATTGGGCTATTATCCCATGCTCCTGAAGAAACTTCGCAAGTAGAGCATCTGCTTGTCCATCCTTAGTGTATCCACCATAAAATTCTCTACCTCTATTTGATCTCACGATCTTTATTTGCTTACCGCATTGTTTCTCTACTTCTTTAAATACCTTAAAAGGCACCTAATGCTTCATTCCTGTTATGAAGCAAGTAAAGGTACATATATCGTGAGTAATCATTTATAAATGAGATGAAGTATTTTGACCATACAAGTCTATTTTTGGAATACAAGTGTATAGTCTCTAATATGTTTGATCTCTTCTTGGCACCTTTTTTTGTTTTGTTGGTCTACTTTCCTTTTATGCAGTCTACATAAATATCAAAGTTAGTAAAATCCAGAGTATTAAGTATTCCATCATTCACTATCCTTCTAATTATTTCAAGAGAAAATTGTCCCAATCTTTAGTGCCACAACATAAAGGATTGTTCATTCATAACACATCTTTTAATACCAGCGTTATTATAGACATGCATTGTATTGTAAAAAATATTTTCTTACAAATTAATTTGGAAAAGACCATCAATCATTGTACCATTCCCCAACATGATCATATATATGATAATAAACCAAATGATGTATTTGAAAAGTTAAAGGAATAACTTAAAGATACAAGTCTTGAAACTGAAATCAAAATTTTAGAAAAACTTAGAATATAAAATGTTCGTTCCAAATTGAAGACAAAACTAGAATTAAAACTAATTTGCATGTCCCAATAACTTCCATATGTGAATGCATCTTATTGCCTGAATAGATACAATGTTCACTGTCCACTGGAATCTATGGTTTAGAAAGCCCTACAAGGTATTGGAAATATGGATTGCAAAACCATAATCAATTCACCAAGTGTTATAAAAAACACCAACCATATTAGAATCATAACAAACAAGTGAGATTTAAATATCTTTCTTCATAAGCCAGGCCTTAAATTTTGCATAATATTTCTTTATGTGCCATTTCTTTTTGCAGAAGCGAGATTGAAATCCTTTTTTATCTTAGTATCAACTTGTATTTTATGCCTTCTTTTTTGTTTGGCTTGCCCTTTATTCCTTCCTTATGTGGCCATATTTGCACTTTCACTTAAATTCATTACTAACCTCCCTTCCTCTTGAATACACATGGTCAACAGTTTATTGATAGACCATTTATCCTTATATGTGTTGTAAGAGATTTTAAAGGATCCATATTAAGGTGGAGGGAATTAAATATGTAATGCACAAGGCAAGACTCAGACATATGAACCTCAAAAAACCTTAACTAAGCCGTAATGTCCCTCATTTGCATGATGCCTTCACACACACCTTTGACATTTGTGAGCTTCATTAATGATAATTTGGTCATTAAGGTGCTGGTTAGGGCCTTATATAAAGACTCAAATTGTTCATTAATAGCCATTAGTAGATCCTTAACATGATCACACTCTTTAATAGAACCACGAATACTGTATTAATTTTGGTCTTTATATATATTATGTTAAGGCAATTAGATCACTCCTAATGTTCTTAAAGAGCTATTTTAGCTTGAGTGTTAGTTTCAATAGGTACAAGTATTACAAGAAATATTATTCACATTGAAAGAAATTAAATATTGGGGTGAAAGAAATTAAATATTGGGGTTAATTACTAAAAATTCTATACTTTAATGAATTTTATAATTATAGCTCAAACTTTAAAAGTAACAATAAAATGTTCACACTTTTAATTTTTTGTAAAAATAATCTACCATTAGACCTTTAGTTAATAGTGTTAATGTGACTTGCTATGTTTGCCATATATTTTATACATGGAAGATAGGTAGACAATAATTTTTGTAGAAAAATTATTTACTTAAAATTAAAATGATTAATTCAAAAGAAAATATAAAACCAAAAATCCCTTACTTTACCTATCCATCTTTTTTTTTCTATTTGCTTCTCCTATATTTTTCCTAAGTTTTCTCCTCTTTATTTCTTTTGCATCTATCAAAACTTTCTCCTCTTTGTTTCTCCATCAAGCTCTCTCCTATTTATTTCTCTTGCACCCTTCCAATCTTTTAAAGTGCATCATCTCCCGTATCTATTACTTTGGAGCATGAGGAGATTGGTGTCTTATTCTATTACAACTTTGTAAGGGGGTTTTGATAGGTCCCAATCAAGCTAAGAGATATTTATAAAAGTATTCCATTTCGGGTAGGAATAAACCACAAAATTTTGATTGGAAATTTCTGAACTCCTTTCATTGATAACTGCAAGTTATTTATACACAAAAAGTGGAGCTACTTCTACAAAAATGACAAGGATAAAAATTGAGGGGAAATATATAAAGAAAATGGCAACTAATGCGAAAGTGATATGGAAGTGGGTAGTTTCTTCTAGTACCAACATCTTAACTTGTTCTTCAGTCGAGATATCAGGGATTCTTCCTTGATACTTGGGTGGTCCTTCAAGGCTTATCACCCTCCCCCTTTTTAGTAATAATAGTTGGGGTTTGCAACATCGGTGACTCAGGGTGAACCCCTCATCGCAATTAAAGCATAAACTTTGTATTCGATGCTTCTGCATTTCATGCCAAGAGATTCGTTTAGCAGTTATAGTTGGCGAAGTTGTGGGTTGTGATGACGGAGTTGCTAGCACTTGGTATGGTTGAGTGATCGCGCCTTGTCCGGACTGGTTAGACCTACGTTGTCGATTCAATTTATCCTCTCTCATGCGGGTCAAGCTAATCACTTCCTTCAAAGACTTGGGTTGGAACATTCTGATTTCAACTGCTATTTCATATTTAAGTCCATCGATAAACGTTCCCACCATGGCTTTTACATCCACCCTTGAACTCGATTACCCAATCGCTCAAATTCTTTTTACTCATGCAATGAACCATTTAGTTTTACTTTGGACAAGGCTTTATCAGTACGTTCACTTTCAGTTGGCCAGAATCGAAGCCAAAGCTCCCCTCTACATTGCCCAAGTGATTTCTTTCTCTTCTTCCTTGCAAACTCGATGAAGCCATTGCGACCATTGGTTGGTTTTGCCTTCTAGGTGATATGACGCTAACACCACCTTTTGATCTGCAATGATGTTTTGGTACTCGAAAAACTGCTCCACGTGGTTAAACCACTCCGTCGGAACATTGCCACAGTAGGAAGGAAACTCAAGCTTTGCTAACTTAAAGCAAAATGATTGGCGGCCCTTCTTAGTTCCCTTTGCTCCCTCTTCATGCAACGATCGACCGTAACCAGCCCGACCAGAAGCATTACTGCTGGAATCTTCTCAGTTGGAGGCAATGGTGTCGGTAAGTTGCTTGAGATTCTCTTTGATGATACGGAGTTTGTTAGCCATCCTGAGCTCCATCCGACGGAAGTGTCTTGCAACCTGCCAAGGCTTGCTTCCAAGTTCTCGATACGTTCTTTGTTGGAGGTTATTTTGATCCAGCTCTGATATCAATTGATAGGTCCCAATCAAGCTAAGAGATATTAAGAAAAGTATTCCACTTCAGGTAGGAATAAACCACATAATTTTGGCTGGAAATTTTTGAACTCCTTTCATTGACAATTGCAAACTATTTATACACAAAAAGTGGAGCTACTTCTACAGAGATGATAAGTATAAAAACTGAAGGGAAATACGTAAAGAAAATGGCAACTGATGCAAAAGTGATGGGGAAGTGGTTAGTTTCTTCTGGTACTAGCATCTTGACTTGTTCTTCAGTCGAGATATTGGAGATTCCTCCTTGATACTCGGGTGGTCCTTCAAGGCTTATTAGGTTTATCTCAAATTGTTAAGGTTAATTTATGCCTTTTAAATTTCATCTATACTAGATTTATAGTTTTCCCATTGCATTATTATTATGAAGCAACTTATGTCAATATGTAATTATTTTTATTTCTAGATTTGCAACTTATCAATCAAGACATCTCAATTTTGGCCTCTAGTGAGGTATTTATATTAATCAATCATTTTTCTTTTATCCCTTTGTTTAAATCGGAATCCATATGTCTTTCAGGTTTTGTTATTGTTCAAGTGTTTGCGGAACTTCCTTACAAAGGATAATCATAATTATTTCCACATGTTTAGTTTTTGGCATTTATAGATTCGAAATCAATATTTTGCATTGTTATGTTAAACTACTTATGTTAGAAGTTAACAACGTACATCTTTTACATATATATTTATTTGGATGCTAGCTTATTTATATTGCTACTTGCATTTTTCTTTGATGCTTCCTCATTTTCTTTATTCTTTGGGAATTGTAGGTTGATTAAATCACGCTTCTTTATAGATATACTTCCTTTATAAACTTTTTCACATGAAAAATATGCAAAAGAGAGAACATAAGTTGAACAAGGGTGTCTCACATATTTTTCGTAATTTTTCTGTTTGATGTTACATTAACTTTAGTTGCAGTAACATTGACATTATTATGTATTAGGTGGCACGAATTAGAAAGAGACATGGACTTTCACTCGCACCTAACTTTTTTTTGTGTGTGTGTCTAATGATAATATAGATATACACACGTACGTACCTCTTCTAGAAGCCTACGGTCCTGAAACAATTTAAAAGCTTGGGAGGATGAAGGAGAAATAAAGAGCAGAAAGCTTGGACAGCTGCGGGAGAAATAAAAAAAGACAGAGTTTTAGTTAACGCGGGAGAAATAAAGAGGAGAAAGATGAGTGAGTAGAGTAGGGTTTTTGGTAATATATTTTTTAATTAATCATTTTAACTTTAACTGAATAATTTTTTACATAAAAATTATAGTCAACATGCTATCTATGTCAAAAATATATTAGCTAGTGTTACACCGTTAACCAAGGTCTAACCGCAAACTATTTTTGTGAATTTAAAATTTAAGTATTTTATTATCATTCTTAAAAATTTGAGTTATAATTGTAAAATTTAATAAAGGTTGAGATTTTTCTGATAATTGACCCTAAATATTATTCACAAAAAATCTCTCTCTCTCTATATATATATATATATAATTTGTGATAAAAAAGTAAATATTAAAATATATGATAATTATAACAAATTAAAATATGTGAGTAAAATTAGTTTGATTCACTTATAAATATACATCCACCTTTTGTTTTATGCATCAAGAACAAATTTAGGCATTAAAGAGTAGGATAAATTTTTTTAGGGTTACTTTGAGATCAAAAATATAAAATTGATTTACAATTATCGTCAAACTTGCTTTCTACATATTACCTCTGCATTGGGTAAATTATACGTAACATCTTTATGTATGTATTTTAAAAAAATTTACAGTTTGAATTTTATGAAAAAACTTAAAAATAAATTACTAGACCATGTTTGATCTCACCCTGTTAAACACAGTTTCGCTTTTTCTTTTGGGGTCTTGTACAGGATAAGGAGAAGGAGGGTCCCTTGTGGTTAGCGGGCGTGAGACCCTTCAACGGCTATGACAGAGACCTTCAAACGAACAAAAGGTAGTGATCCCACAGATTAATTTGGTTTCTGCCATTAAAAAAAAAAAAAACCTTAAGGAGTAATTTGTACACGTGATTCGCCATTATGTAACTTCTTTTGTTGCAGATTCCTATTTATTTATATATACATCGGTTGCTTATGAATATAATTATAGGTGAAATTAGCTTTTTAATTACCAAATTGATACTGACTAGCAATTACCTTAGTACGTACAAAGAGTGACATCTTCGGCCAACACAATTATCCTTGAGCTTTTACCGCAATAACATTGTATCCTTCAAAGATTACTTCGTATTTATTGTCATTATTATTCAGTTCGAAATCTTGCAATAAAGTGAAATTTAGGAGGATCTGATAATATTCAGTCTTATTTTTATATAATAGAGAGACTGTTTCTGGTAAACTTATATGTAAATGTGACAATGAAAAAGTGATGCATATTAAAAGAGTAAATAAGTAAAACTAATATGCTAAAAGATTAAGTAAATAAAATTAAAATAAATACGTAAGCAAAAATAAAATAGAACCAAAGAATATATATATGATATGATGCCCAGATTTGCTAATACCTGATACGCTGCAAAATACGACTTTGCTTCTCTCTAGTTGGGCTAGGAATCCTTGCTCAGAAACCCAGTGAGTATAACAACCCTATAGTTTCTGACAGCCTCGTAGGACCTTTCCCCATACACCTATCCTGAAAAAGCCAAGTAATATGACAAAATAACTTGTCCACGACTCACAACTAGAAAAGACAAATTCGACTTCTTACGCGATAAATACGTTATGCGAGCATTACAACAAACAGCTTCTAATAATTTACTTGACTGTTTTGGTGAATTTTAAAGGATATCTTTTACCCTTATTTGATCACAATAGAAATTTTTAGGCTAATTATGTCATATCTTTCTTGTTCTCTTCCTTCTAATTCTTGTATGACCTCCCTTTTCTCCTCTTGTATTCACTAAGAGTTATTTGCTGACAGTGTCGTACTAGAGATTACATAAAAGAGTTAAAGGTTAGGAATTTCATTTGATGATCATAAGTTAAGAGCACGATGTACTTTTGTTGGGAAACTGGGTCAGAATCCAATCCCGACCACAGCAGAATAATGACGAAATTTTTTCACAATCTTTGATTTCCTGAAAACTAAGATCTCTTTAATTCTATAAAATGATTAACACAAATAATCATAATCGTACCTTATTCCGAAACTTGATAAAAATCTTGTCGTATCCCTCGAACTGTTTCAAAAATTGATCTGTCTTAACCACCATAGTCGTACAAATGTCCGGCCTCTAACGATATCCACAAAACAGGTTGAGAGAATTCTGTAACTCTTACAGAGAGGGTTAAACATGAAGTGCTAACTTCATAGAGCTCAAGCCTATTTATAATAAGCTTTAGACGTTTTAGTAATTTAATTGAAATTAACTAATTTCAATTAAACTTTAATTAGAATTATTTATAATTCTAATTAAATACCAATTATGCCCATATAAGATTCAATATCTCATATTGATTCTTATTTATTAAATATCTCATATTTAATCATAAAGTTTTTCAAACTTTACAATCAAGTCTAACTTGATTAAATTAAATTTGCTTTCTTCAACCTATTCTATATGTGAGACCCATTAGGTTCCCAAATATGTTGGCAATGATTGTAAATTCTAATTCCGATTCATAATTAGAATTAGATAAATTAAAACTCCTTTTAATTTATCTTTAATTCTCTAATTAAGTAATTTATAATCATAGATCAAGATTATCATTTAGCAACGCGTCATGACTACCCAAATATTTAAGAAAGTCAAAGTGGTTTTAACTAACTTTTTCGTATAGTTCAATCCTTTCATCAACCAATGTTCCAATTAGACGTAGAGCATAGAATTAATATCTACTTTATTTTGAGTCTAATCATATTAGTTCTTTGCCATTAGTTATTGATTCAATTAATGATATTTGTAAACTATTTACAAAATATCATTTCACTTAGTCAAGAATTTCCTGAATCAATATTAATCGAGAATAACGGAACATTATCTCTAATTATTTTAAGGTGATGAATCCTATCTTGACCACTCAACTGCCTCCATATAATTCATGCTACATCCAATGACTACCGATTAAACGACTTATGATGAAATAGACTATAAGTAGTATCAAAACATAGCAATCTCCATACAAGATAACTTTGATGACCTTAAGTCAAAGGATCACTTATACAATCATCACAATGAAAATTTCATATACATATAAGTAATGTTTCAAATGAATTTCTCATATCGGGTCTATTCAGTGAATTGGTTCTCTAACAAGCTCCTACACGTTTGTTTAAGTATCTCTATATTTTAGCCTATGAGATTGACTACTTCTTTTATAAGGAAAAACAAAACATGTGCTAGTCTGTTTACGTTATATTAATGTCCAATCTTAATAGAACAATGACTAGGAACATTTAGGAATAATTTATGAATGTAATATGAATCTCATATATAATTATAATCTCGTTATAATTTCATTTGCAATGTATAATTATTTCATAGACTTTATCATTTACATCTAAACATGTACAAGATAAATAATACCTTTAAATAATTTGTCACTAAATCACAATTAAAGCGATTGGTTGTAAGGCATAAACCAACAACTTCTTTACAAATTATGGCTTAAACCTAACTGGTGCATGAGGTGAACATTCGTAAATATATTTACGAGCATTAATATTGGAGGGGAAAAAAAGCGACCTTAATGCAATTCTGTGATTGATTAGATCTTCTATTCATTTCACGTAGATAGGAATTGGCCTAGATCTAAAAGGAGGAGATAAAGGAGATAACGACGGATTGTAGCAAGTGAAAATATATCTATTACATAAGATAAAGGTAGAAAGAGATACCCATAACATTTCGAAATTGTTGTTGTTGTTATTTTCGACGGTAACGGTATAACTTCATGCTATAATTTAAAAATAAAAACGTATAATGAATTAATCTATTGACCAAAATTTGAGTTAAGAAGATATTTACACCTTCTCCTACAGGCAAGGTATGTAAGTAAACTGATAAGGAGCTTTCTACTCCCAAACTTCATGGAATGAAACATGATTTTATTGAAGTTGAACTTGGTTTAAGAAATGATTGTTTAATAAGGCATTTGACTTTTATTCTTTCGACAAGCATTGAACCAGACTTAATCGGTTGGGCTATTGATCCTTTAATGTGTAAATTATATTCTGAGCCTAAACTAATTAATTTGAGATGTATAACATTGCTAATAAACATATCTTTATGTTAAGAATGACATTCTAGTATGGTTTAAGGTGGTTGTGATTTAGCGGTAAATTGATTTTACTGTCATATTTTACTTTCTCTATTAATGTAATAATAAGGTTATATATTATTAGATTTTTTAGAATTTCGTTTTTCAAAAGTAATTTTACTACTGTCGTTGATGAAGATAGATTTGAGCTTTGACTCTTTACTGAGTAGGTTGGGATATTTTATTTAATCATTTCGAAAATGTAAAAGAAATGAAGGTATATTGCAGTATTAAAGATGAGTTTTTGGGGGAAAAAAATAAAGGGATCTTATATTCAAATGCAAGATGATTTTAATTATAAGAAAATTTTCAAATTTTGCTAAATTTGATAAGTTTAATGAATATTATTAAAAATAGAGGCACAAGTTTTGCGGCACGATGATTTGAAGCCTATAACTCAAAGGCCTCGAAGGAGAGAACAATTCAGTAAAATTGCTACTTAGTGAATGGCAATTTGGGAAGTGCGGCAGGTTAAATGACACATGCCTTGAGATCAACATGGCTGGATAAACGACAAGTTCTGATATGACAGCCATCCAATTCCATCCCATCCATAATATGTCAAATGCATGCATACATACATACAATAGATACACAAAGATTGAGAGAGAAAGGAAGAGAAAACATTTGACTTGATTAGGTGATGAGAGAGAAAATTCAATCCGATCGAATACAATTTTGACGTCCGCAAGGCCACAGTCTCCTCTCCCTCTCTCTCTCTCTCTCTCTCTCCAGCGAAGGACGAAGGAATAGGTGCACAAAACAGCGCCATACATGTACTACCCGATTCAAATAACTTGGAAGAAAAGCGAGGACAGATTTTGAAGACAAACACTGGAGTTCTCAACTCCTTTTAAGCTCTCAAATTTAATAAGGAGTTTTTGTTTATTGCGGGAAATCACTTCTTCTCTTTTTATTTGGGTTTAATATTGAGTCTGTGTTGGGTTTGGAGGAAATCTTGTTCTGCCTTACTGTTGTCTCTATCACCACTGTTAATTTCTACTGTGGTAAGTCATGCTCTTCAAAGTTTGTAGTTTCTTTTTTTGTCTTGGTTTTCTGTTTTGGATTTTTAAGCTTAGACCCTTTTTTGGACCTTTTCTCATTCATATCAAAACCCATTGGTTTTCTCCGCACTTTTCCTGAGCTTTAATTCGTCGATGCAGCTCGTTAGGGCTCGATCGACGTGGTTTTGTTTTTTCTGTTTTTAGCATTTTAGCCCTCTCGTTTTCTGTTACCAAGTGTAAGTTGTGTTCTAGACTTTTAGTTTGCTAAAGTTTACATTTTGCCGAGTTTTTTGAAGACCATATTTATTGAGATTTTGTGATTTAAATTTTAGCTATTAGCTGGAGTATATGAGCTCTTTCTCATGATAGCACTTGTTCAATATTCCGTACCCTTTTAAATGGTATGCCTTTTGGGTATGTTGGTTGGTTTTAACCATTTGATTGAGTCTAGTGCTTTATGATTCTTGATATGGTTTTTGGGTTGATAGGGTGAGGATGTGTAGTTTGTTTTAAGTTTGGTTTGGTAGTTGAAGTTTGATTTCTGAATTTTGCTGCCTTACACAAGGTCGACTTTAACGTGGATCTGAAACTCTTTATATCATGCAGGGATTTTACTCATAGATTGCTGGTTGTGCGAGGCTAGGGCGGCTCTAGAATGTTAAAGATCGAAAATTGTTCTTTGGGTTTGGCTTACTTTGGTGTGTGGCTTGTGTTTGGTAAAACGCAACATCATATTCTTGAACACGAAACTTTCTCGGCTCTGTTAGTGCAACACAAGGACTTTGGAATCGGCAATGTTGGACATGGAGTTGAAATATTGACCCCGTCCAATTTTACCTTTGTTCGGTAACTGTAGTTTGATTTAGTTTATGGTGTTTTAGGTAGTTTTAATTGTTAGGATAGTGTTTTTAGGTTGTCATAAGATGGTGCCCTCGGGGCCGCCTACTCCAATTGGTAGTGCTCAGTCTGTTTCTACTCCTCTGTTGAGATCAAATTCAGGGATGTTAGGATCCCAGCCTTCACAAACAGGATTGTCGTCCTTATTGTCCCAACGTAATCAGTTTAATAATATAAATATGCTTGGAAATGTGCCAAATGTTTCCTCCTTCATTAATCAGTCTTTTGGGAATGGTGGCCCAAATCCTGGGCTTCCTGGTCCTGCCAGTAACCAGCGTGGAGGCATTGATGGTGGAGCTGAGTCTGACCCCCTTTCCAATGTTGGTAATGCAATGGGTTTCAATGGTTCTTCATCATCCTTTGTACCTTCGAATATGGTGAATCCCGGTCCAGCTGGTCAAGTTCAGGGGCAGCAATTTTCAAATCCTTCTAGCAACCAGCTTGTACCAGATCAACAACAGGCTCAACAACTTGACCCTCAAGGTTTCCAGCACAGTCAACAATCTGTGCAACATTTCTCAGCTCCTCACAATGCACCGCAGCAACAACACCATTCCTTTCAACAAATTTCTGGAGGCTTAGGTGGCATTGGGCCGGTCAAAATGGAGCCTCAATTAACTAATGATCAACAACAGCAGCAGCTACAATCATTGAGAAATCATGGTCCTGTCAAGTTGGAAGCACAACATCTCCAGGCTATGAGAAGTTTTGCACCGGTAAAATTAGAATCCCCACATTCAGACCAGTCATTGTTTCTACAGCAGCAGCAGCAGCAGCAGCAACAGCACCAGCAGCAGTTCCTCACCATGTCAAGGCAGTCTTCTCAGGCTGCTGCTGCGCAAATTAATTTAATTCATCAGCAAAGATTACTGCAGCTACATCAGCAACAGCAACAACAATTCCTGAAGGCAGTGCCACAGCAACGGTCCCAATTACCACAACAATTTCAGCAACAGAATTTATCCCTAAGAAATCCTGTGAAACCTGTATATGAACCTGGGACGTGCGCTCGTCGCCTTACACATTACATGTGTCAGCAACAACGAAGACCTCAAGTAAGATACTGTCACAGAGGTCTTTTATAATAGTTTGATTATGGATTTCTTTGTTTCAGTAATATGTTTACTTTCCATGTAGGACAACAATATTGAGTTTTGGAGGAAGTTTGTTGCCGAGTACTTTGCTCAAAATGCAAAAAAGAAGTGGTGTGTTTCTATGTATGGAAGTGGGCGACAAACAACTGGTGTTTTCCCTCAGGTTTGTTTTTTACTAATAGCAAACATTAATTAAGGCTGTTGTTTTATGTTTTCTTATATGCCGTGGATTTCTAATTAATACATTTGTTGGGTATAGAAAAGAAATAAATGTGCATTGCATGCCTTCTTAATGCTCCTTTTTTTGCTTTTATTGAAAGAAACCTTTAGATGGAACAAAATTAATTTGTTAACGAGAATAATTTCAGAACAGTTGAATAGCTTCTTAAACACGGTGTCTTTTTTAACATAGCCTGTGATAACAAACCTTGCATGCAAATTTTGCAGGATGCATGGCATTGTGAGATTTGCAACCGGAAGCCAGGCCGTGGTTTTGGTAAAATTTAGATATGTTCCTTTTGTGTTTCATTGTCCTGCAATCTACAAATAGGACTTTTCATGGATTAGTTGATGTATCTCGTGCCCAACTACTATTTCTTTATATCTTATTTTGACTCATTGTTTCCCCAGAGGCAACTTACGAGGTTCTTCCTAGACTTTTTAAAATCAAGTATGAAAGTGGAACCTTGGAAGAACTTCTGTATGTTGATATGCCACGAGAGTATCAAAACACATCTGGACAAATTGTGCTGGACTATGCAAAAGCAATTCAGGAAAGTGTTTTTGAGCAACTTCGAGTTGTTCGTGATGGTCAATTACGGATAGTCTTCTCTCCAGACTTGAAGGTCACACATCACTTGCCGTTTAGATGAGCTACTTCTGATTTCCTGATGTTTTACAACTAAACATGAACTCTTTTTGCGCTTGTGTTCTATTCCATAGATATGCTCTTGGGAATTCTGTGCTCGGCGACATGAAGAGCTTATACCTAGAAGATTGTTGATACCACAGGTGCTTGGCAAGATATTAATGCCTTGGAGTTCTTCATTCCAATCTATTACTGAACTTTTTTAAAATGGAACTTCCCTTAAGATTTTAATCAATATGGCCCAAAGGTTTGCTGGTTGATTTGTAGATTTTTTGTTATTGGTTGTTGGTTACATGGTTTTTAGTTAATACATGCAGTCCTAATGAGTTTTTTCTTTCCAACAATTTGCTTCATAGGATTAGATTTATTATCTTGAAATTTCAGCGGGCTGCAAGTAATGCACTACTGGATTTTATCCTAAGATGATTTATGAGGTGTGTCAATATTTGGGTGCTTTATTTATGGCCTGCTGATGATATGATAGTAGGTATGGATATTTTTCAATGAGTTTTTGAACCTTTTAGATTGTCAAATCAAGGCTTTTCTCATCTGTGTTATATGCTGCCCACTTTTTCAATCTGCTAATGGTGGAACTTGTTTCCTGATGTTGGAAATGACCAAGAATTATTTTTAGTGTTAATAGGAATGATGTAATCTTTAACTTAAATTTTTAAGGTGATCTATATATGTTTATTTGCCTAAGTATCTCAGTTTTTGTTATTTTATTGACAAGCGGTGAGCATGGGCGGTTTGTTTTGGTTCGAAGTGTTTCTTTTCAAACCAAATCACTTAAGCCAGTTTATGCCATTCAGAAGCCCAAATCAAACCAGATCTGGGGACAAAAAGATTTGATTTGTTGTCAGTGTTTTCTTTTAAATTGTAGTGTTATAGTTGTTTTAAACTTTACTCTCAATTTTTAACCACTGAAAGTTCAAAATGGATTTATTATTCCACTTTAAATATAAAAGAAAACAAGGTTGAAAATATGTCTATATTTGTTGAAACATAGTCATCTACATTTAAGAAAATTATATATATATATATATATATATACATATATATATTCGTTTAAACATAGTCATCTACATTTAAGAAAATTACATATATCTTTTGGGGAGTTAAATTATTCTTTTATCTATCAAGCCTTTCCATGTAAATATTATGTGGTAAAAAATATTAAGGAAGAGGTATGAAGATAAATTTTTTTAAAATTGAAGGCTTAATCATTGAAGGTTCTTTCAAGTAATCTCTTCTAGAAAATCTCTTATTTACAAAAGTTCCTCATATCTCGATATAGAAAATATCACATTGTTAAGTCTTAAAATGCGTATATTTTATCCAGCAGTTTGGTTTGGCAACCAAACTGTTGATTGATAATTTTCTTAAAAATCAGTACATAAAAATATAAGCTTTTTTGTTTTTCTGGTATAGTTACATAAAACTGGTCATGTAATTGCTTTGTGTAGTTGTAAGTGGGAGGTAATGTTGTTATAAAATCTTGGTGAATAAGACTTTTTTTACATGATTCCAGATAGAAGATATTTAATACCCTTTTATTTTCCTGCCATTTAATGGGTTTGATGGATTTTGTTTGACAACATTAGAAATATTCCAAGTTTGGGGACAGCTAGTGCCAAATGTGTAACATTGACATAATAAATGACAGATAATTGATTACTATCATTATTGAGACTTGCGAAATATTTGTCCCTGCAGGTGACTCAACTTAGTTCTGCTGCTACGAAGTACCAGGCTGCTACTCAGAATGCATCTTCTAATCAATCAGCGCCAGAATTGCAGAATAACTGTAACTTGTAAGACTATTATTAACAGAAGAAGAGCGCTTGGATCTTGTCACTCATTGCTTATTTTCTGTCTGTGTTTTTCGTCTGGAAGAGAGGAAGGAGAGATGACATATTTTGATGATTTTCTTGATTTTACCTCTTACATATCTGCTGCTTAATCTAATATTCCAACACATTAGTGCACTGGCTGTTTTACATTTTTGGACGTTCTTAGAAGAGCTGGATTTTTGTTTTTTATTGAAGTGTTATTCTTCTGTAGGTTTGTTGCATCAGCTCGGCAACTGGCTAAAGCCTTGGAAGTTCCATTGGTAAACGATTTGGGATATACAAAGAGATATATCCGGTGCCTTCAGGTGAATTTGTACTTCCTTGTCAGGCTAACTCTGCTTCATGGGTTTGATGTGTTTATTACATGTCAAGTAGTTGCTGATACTTATTTTCTTTCAAGCTTGGTGACAGTATATACATTTGGGCATTTTTGACTTTACTTTTCAGATATCTGTTTAATTGTTTGGTTTTGGGCCAGTTTTTTATCATTTTTTGACTTCTCTTGATGAGAGATGACCAATCCTATTCCAATCAATCTTTTTATTTGATTTTAAATTAATGTTGATTATGGAAAACATTGTTTGCCATTTGTTCTTTGGGGAAATACGGTGCTAATTCTTGATTCATTTGGTTTCTTGCTTGGGAAACTTCTTGTTACGTCGTTCCCAATATCCCATTCCTCTAGATATCTATATATAATAGTGGTGAATGTTTTAGGCAGGTCATAATTTGGCTTCAGGGGCCTGTTTGGTCAATTCATTGCCATATATATCTGAATGTTCTCTAGACATTACTTATTTGTGCAACTTGTTACGAATTGTGAACAATAAGCTTATATAGTGTAGAAAAGTTTTTTAGAGATGAAAAAATTGACAATTTTGCTGAGTGTTATACGCTAATATCTTTTATCTCATTTCACGTTTTCTAAAACTTCACTTGATATTTGCTTCGGCTTGCCTACGTAGTTCTGAGTCCTATTCAGTCATGTATTCTCCAGAATATAACTTTTACGCTTGTGATGTTTGAAATCCATATATCCTTACAAAACTATTTGCAATATTGTTTTAAATCTTTTAGTTGTACTTTTGATTTTTGAAAAGATTTGTTTTGAGCGCCATAATGGTGTTTATCGTGTTCTCTGATTGATGTATTACTTAATTTTTCAATAGCTTCTTACAACATGATCAATGTTACAGATATCTGAAGTTGTAAACAGTATGAAAGACCTGATTGATTACAGCCGGGAAACAGGGACTGGTCCTATGGGTAAGGTGTTAATGTTTTTAGTTGCTATTATTGTTCTTAGGTTATCAAGTTGCTCACTGACATGGACCCGTTTAGTTGTAACCAAAAGGAAATGATACTTGTAATTACTCGTCTTTTATACAATTTCTTTTCATATTATTCAAATAAAACTGCTTTCGCCACTGTTTTATGGCTGTTTATTAACATGGTTAAATGCTATCCTTTCCTTTGGTTGATAAAATTTTGTGCTGAATTGATTTATTCAACTGTTTGTGGTCCTTTTTTTATGATAAGTCATTAGTGCAAGTATGAGATTGCCATCCTATTGAAGCATAGCCCAGTTAGAATGTTTAGTTAAGGATTTTACATTGTTTGCATTTTATTTGATAATATGACTGTTGGGTGTTCTGCTGCATTGGTTAAGGATATAGAAAGCATCTCCTCCATGAGGGTCTAATGCTGGTGGGGTCCTTTATCGAAAAGAGACAAGTTAGAAATATGGAGAAAGCACTGATGATTTATGTATTTCCATTATGATAAGTTCTTAATTATGGTCTCTATGTATTTCATTATTTTCAGAGAGTTTAGCCAAATTTCCTCGGAGGACAGCTAGTTCTTCTGGATTTCATAGTCAGGCGCAACAGGCTGAGGAACAGCAGCAACGACACCAACAACAAATAATGCCCCAGAACTCTGGCCATGACCCAGCGATGCAACTTGCTGCTAGCAATGGTGCATCAAGTGCAAGTAACTCCCTTAATCCTGCGCCTGCATCAACCTCTGCCAGCACTATTGTTGGGCTTCTCCATCAAAATTCAATGAATTCTAGGCAACAAACGTCTATAAATAACGCAAGCAGCCCATATGGTGGAAATTGTGTTCAGATTTCATCCCCAGGTTCCTCAAGTACCATCCCACAGGCACAGTCTAATGCTTCTCCCTTCCAATCAACAGCTCCCTCCTCATCTAACAACCCCCCACAAACATCTCATACCGCGATAACATCTGCCAATCACATAAATTCAGCAAATTCACCAGCCAATATTCCCTTGCAACAGACAGCTCTTTCTGGTGAAATAGACCTTGGTGATTCGCAGAGCCCCGTTCAGAAATTGATACAGGAAATGATTATGTCCAACCAGCTTAACGGAATGGGAAGTATTGCAGGAGTTAGTTCTTTGGGGAATGATGTTAAAAATGTCAACGGCGTTATACCAACAAATACTCACGCAGTTCTCAATGGTGGGAATGGAACTGTCAATTCTGGCACGGGAAATGGTGGATTTGGCACAATGGGCGGTGGACTAGGCCAGTCGGTGATGGTGAATGGTATTAGAGCTGCAATGGCCAATAACTCTGTAATGAATGGACGAATGGGGATG
Organism: Erythroxylum suave; assembly: GCA_027563595.1. Lineage (NCBI taxonomy): Eukaryota > Viridiplantae > Streptophyta > Magnoliopsida > Malpighiales > Erythroxylaceae > Erythroxylum > Erythroxylum suave. The sequence goes on along the minus strand of JAOSBN010000002.1, from coordinate 8,404,174 downwards.
GCATCAATGGTTCGAGAACAAAGTATGAATCACCAACAACAGGATATGGGGAACCAGCTGCTTAGTGGTTTAGGAGCTGTTAATGGATATAGCAATCTTCAATTTGATTGGAAACCATCACCCTGAAGGCTATTATTGACACGAGTGAATGTTTTGGGCTGTCTGAGTGTAGCTGCTTTTGCAGCGTTCCGGGGGAGGAAATTATCCTGTAGTCCTATCGATTCCTTAAGGTCTCACGGAGACCGAAATATAGTTTTCGGGGCTCCTCCCCCAGTTTCTGTACTAATTCGAGAGGGAAAAAAAGAAGAGTAACCATAAAAAGCATAGCGTTTCTTCCTTTTTTTTTTTGCTTTTATTTTTCATCAATTATATGTTAATTGCCTTTCTGAGTTGCTCCATTCCGTGCTGCTTGCTTGTTTCATAAACGAACCAACACATCAGCTTCCCCAGCAAACGTCCTCAGTCACCATTACATGGGGGTGCTTTTAGTATTTGGGTTTTAAAATGGGGTACTTCTGATTCATGCGATATCTGATGTCTGCTTGGTACGTCTTCCGTCAATCTTTTTGCACGCGGATTGATTTATTCATGGCGATAGACGATGGTTCAAAGAACTCAACTTTTATACGACAGACGCCAAGTAAATTGGTGATATGTATCTATATTGGAGTTTTGTCATTTAGCTAGGTTTAATTAGTAGTAATAGTAAAATTACGTTAAAAGTATTAATTAATTCAATAAATTTAAGGAAGCTCTTGTACTTAAAACGTATGTATGGTGTATGACATTCTATAATCTTTTAGGTCAATAGCTATCTTAATTGTGAGTTATCTTGCCTTGTCACAAATTCTTTTATAAAATTCCAAATATCATCTTAATTTTTTAAATAAAATTCCAAATATTCTCTTAATTTGTACACTATCACCTTTCTTTTTTCTTTTTAACTTTTAACAGACTTGTTAATTTTGTATGGCTTAAATCTTTCTTATACATACATATCATCATTTCATTTCAATTCACTTGTATAATTGAAACTTTCTAAAACTAACATCAATTGCGTTTTTTTAATGTTAGTAGCAGCTTCCAATAATAATGAAAAACTACTTGGGAGTAATCATAACATTAATATACATCAAACTTATAAAATATTTATTTGTGAGGGAAATTACAGGAATAATTAGCTACATCTCAACTCAAGCCTCCACATATTTGTCTATGGCACCACACAAAGTGGACTTGGGCACAGCACCAATGACACTTTCTTTCCTTTCGCCTTTATTGAAGAAAAGCACAGTCGGTATGCTCCTAATGGAATACTTGGTGGCTATATTCGGACAATCATCTGTATTTACCTTGTAACATGCGATCTTCCCAGCGTACTCTTTTGCCAACTCCTCAATCACAGGAGCTATCATTCGACATGGCCCACACCATGGTGCCCAAAACTCCACCAGTACAGGGTTTTCGCTTTTTATCACAAGCTCGTCCCAGCTTGAGTCTGTTACCACTTGCACTGCAGGTATAGTATAGTTCTAAGAATAGTCTAAGACGAAAGAAAAGATGATAAAGGGAGACTAGGAAAGTTAGAAATAAACCTTGGTCTAAAGCTTCACGGGCTTTGCAAACTATGCGAGATTTCTGGTATCTGCCTCTGAAACGACCAACGAATGAGGAGGAAGAAGAGAGGGATATGATGGGGGTGGGAAGTATTCCTTTACTTGTTGGAATTGGAAAATGAGGTTTTTCCAAAGAAGCAAATGGATGATAAACACCGGCTCTAGTTGTATTGCAGACTGTAGTCATTTGGAAACAGTTCTTCATAGCCATTTTCTACTCTCAGTCTTTGCTTTGTCGCTGGTTGAGTGTATATGCTACCACTACTACCCTACAATTTAAGTGTGGTCACGGTGTCTTGGACAAGAGCGTTTGCAAGATTTTTATCTTTATTTATTTGTTTGGTTTATGGAATATCAGGAAAGTGGATATGGCTGTAAGATTATGAGGTGATGGATATGCTGGAGCTCATGTGGATGACATTCATTTTAGGAAAGTGAGACTTTCTACTGTAAAATTTTTAAAGGTCCAACTGAGCTAGTTTCCGCGCTACAATGACTTTTCGTTTGTTAAACGGTAAAGCTCATCTGGTGGATATAGATCATAATACTTCCAGGAAACTTGGAAAGCCAATAACCTGACTAATAGTTGCAGAGAGAAGAAAGAACATATTAAGCAGTAAATTTTTAACTCCAGTCTACCATTTTCTCTTACTTATTCTCTTTAACATATGCTTTTCATTCTTTTTTTTTTCCTGCCATTGAACATAATATTGATCACATTGTTTACTTAGTTGCAATATGAAACAACTAGCTAGCCTTGGTGCAGGTAGTACTAATATTAATGTGACAAAATATGTTAGATATTTCCTCGTTCATCGGCATCTTTAAAGCTGGAAATACTAATTTCCCACTTCGATTATTAGCATTTGCGGCTTCTTTTTGATGTGTTTGGATCATTACATATCTGGACAGTTCTTGTGGCAGTTCTACTGTGACGGAAGATCCTTACTTGGTTAGCATTTATGAATTTTCTATTATTTTTCACGGGTTGATGAGAAGGAAAAGTTGCTCAGTCTTGCAACTATTAGTATTTAGTAGACCCAACTTTTTCTGGCCTCAAAAAGAGAGTCGAGACTACTCAATAACAAAGCACATCAATCAGAATGAACCGTCGTGGTCTTTGGAAATAAATTGCACAAGGAGTACGTAGGTGAAGAATTTTAACACACTTCGAATGTAGATGGCTCTCGCTTCAATACAAGTGTTTAAACCTAGGATTTCAAGCGCTTCTATCACAAAGTTGGGTCCATCGAAGACAAAAAGCTCTGAAGACAACATCACAGGTATGTTTGTGCAAGTATGAACAAAAGAAACACTGCGTCAGTTTGCTCATCCTGTGTGTCTAGCTAAATTCTGTATACGAGACTCATTTGGGAGCAACATATGGAATTGTGTGATATAAAATGTTTTGCCTCCAATCAAAAGTTTATTCCTTCACTATAAAATTTAAACCTGTAAGGCAATAACACGACCCCAGTATACATGCACTCTATTAGATGAGGACTTTCCTACACAACAAAAGATCACTTTCACTCTTCTTTTGCTTTGCTTTTTCCGTTAGTCTGGTGCATGGAAGCGCAAGAGCTAGCTGCATTTACGTTTTGCATTTCTTAGCATCAAATCAGTCCAGCACAAGGGAGTCCTCATTTATCATATCTCACCATCAGAAATGCTGCATCATGGCTGGATTTAAAGAGTTGCATTGCATCACTCACCACTCCAAGAAATATATGTCGAACAAACACATGACTAGCAGCGTTACTCAATTTAAAAGAACAATACAGTAGAAAACGCTATTAAATGACGTAACTAACTATAGATGTAAGTACCTCGTAGGCAATGAAAGTCTGACCTTTCAGTTTTTTCCTTACCTTCCACACCAAAGTTCAAACACATAAGACAGATGCAAGAGACATATTTCAAGCACAGTAATTGAGATCATGTTGCACTTTCAGATTTTTGTGGACAGACAAGATTCCCGTTGGTAATCTCTGTAAACTCACGCAGGTATCATTAAAGACAACCCTATATTGTACAAATTGATAGTGTAAACGTGCAAGGAGGTTTTGAAAGCTGCAGCTCAAAAGGAGTAATCTTTCAAATCTTCTTTTGAGTCATTCAGGTCAACATCAGCCAAGCACTCTTCTGCTGTAAGAGGTGGAAGTTGCCGAGTCTTGCGCTTCAAATTATGTTTGTGCCAATCACTCTTAAAATGGTCCCTGTATTGTTTAGCATCCCCAACAAATGCATTACAGGTACTACACATATACTGCTTTACCTCTGCCTCAACATTCTTTTTCTGGTCGTTAACCTCTGTGTCCCTACTCTTCTCAATTGAAATGTTTTGCTGTTTAAGCTTTTCAGCCATTTGGACAACAGAATCAACAGATTCCTTAGGTTGGTTTGATGTGACATCTTCATAATCCTCATAATCATCCACATGGGAGTCTCCTTCAAAATGCACAGACATTGCAAGAATTTCCAACCGGCCCTGCATATTCCTGACTAAAGCATCACAATCGCGAAAGAAACCTGGATCCATTTCACATATCTGCAGCAACCAAAAGAAAAAGGAAGAGTTCCATAAGAAGAGCAAATTCATGCCCGTGGACAAAACCAAACACCAAAACAGTATTCTGTATGGCTCAAAAGAAATGCAGACTGTAGGCGGTTATCTTAAGGAAGCATGATGTTAAAAATCAATGCAGAAACATACTCAGTCTAACAAAAAATCTTAAAGAACATGAAAGAGAACGAAAGTCAAATTTTGGATTAACACTGCAGAAGCCAGTTCATTTTGCCACAAAAAAGCCGATTTATGTAATAAATCCCCATAGTTGTGAAGCAAGATCAGAGACGCACAGAGAAGTACAACATATATACACAAAATTGTTGGTACATGACCAGTTTGTGTTTTAAGTGCTTCCATATATGTGTAGCAGGTTATGTATACAGGGGACAAATGGCACAAGATTTGATAAGTAATGTTCAACAAATAGGTACAACTCATGTAAGAAGTTTGATCATCTAAGTGAACCATGGAACTCTCAACCCTTTAGCCATGATAGATATATTGCAGCAAAATTCGAACAAATTTGCTAAACTGTCACATTCTTTGACAGTCCATGGAGTCACCTCTTCTTTCTAATCTTTTATATGTTTGTCCTTACTGCATACTCTGATATTGGGATACACCGGCAGTAACTACTTCCACATGGGCCATGATATGATCTATCTTACTTAGGCCTCAGTGCATTAAAGCCAGACACAACAACTGGAAATCTGTGAAACATAAATTACTGATTCTCTTGAAGTTGTAGCTAAAATGGTCAGAATATGCAGTTCAAGAAGGGATTATATATGCTATGCTTGGTATAATAGTATATTACACATCAAGATCGCGGGGCTTGATCAGGCAAGGTGCACGTTAAACTTGGTACAAGTAGCATTCTCTGACCAGAGCCAAAGGTATCTTTGAGGAATGACTATTACACTGGCACTGTGGTTCCAGAATGACTGTTGGAATCATATTACTGGGAATTTGTCTCTTTAACTATCCAAACTTTGGTAACTATCCAAACTTTGGCTCTAAATCACCTTACCCCATTTATGTCAGATTCACAGATTGTGAAGGACTACTAGATGGGACTGGCGATAGAGAATGGTAAAATATAAGAACTCAAATATATTAAGAACAAATGATATGTGGTAACCGGATAGCTGGGTTTAACCAAAACCTGTTCAATGAGGCTGTCAGTTTTTTCTTTTTGTAACCGATTGAGAACAATCCCTCATAAACAGTAAACTGTAGGATTGTTATTCCTATACGGATTAACAGTTAGTTACTTTACTCTTGTTTACAAACAAAGAAAATAAAATTACCAATAACAATTCGGCCTCTTGCCGTTTACATTTGTTGCAAACAAAATTTTACAACTCCAGTTACTTTACTCAAAAGCATAAAGCTCAAAATCTGATAATGGGGAGATAAAGCACACATACAAATCCTCAAAGTAATGCATTATGTACTAAATCGATAGTAAATAATTGCACATAGAAACAGATCAGCAATTAGAAAAGAAAACTTACTACAGATATTTGATTTCCAGATTCATCCTTTGAAACATTTTTAGCATTCCAAGCATTCATTTTTTCAAGAAAAGAACCACAATTTGCCTCGGGCATGGTGATCCGGAGTTTCATTGGAGACCGTTTGATTGGGAACTGTTTCTGAAGCTCACGAATGAGTTCAAGGGCCTAGACAAAATACACGAAACTAACATTAGAAATTAGGAATATGGGTCATAAATTTGGACAATTCCAATACAAAGCCAACCCGAAGACTAGATAGACGTCAAGAAAAAGAAAAGGCCACGACGCAGCATAGAATGACCTGCTTCTTGGAGCTGCTATGGGGGTCAACAGCGAAATGAATTTCATGCATGAGACGCTCGATCATGCTAATAGTGTAAGGGCGTTGGGTTTCAGGATTGATGGTTTTCTGCATAACAATGGTGGCAATGTCCCGAAACTGACTGGACAACTGAGATTCCCTCTCCTTTCCAGCAACTTGAAGCTCCCCTTTCTCCAATATCTAACTCAAAATCAATTCACTCACAAATCAATCAAGATCACACATTTTCAGGGTGAAAAATGAAATGGGTTTATGATGGGCACCTCCAGGCATATTTTGGACTGATCATCAGTCCCAAAAGCCAACATCAAATCCGTGGACTTGGCAAGAACACCTTTAGAAACATTGGAATAAACCGTTTGTGACTGCAACACTTCATCCAAATCTTTCTCGCTGTTAAAGAATAACAAGTGATTGGGTTAAGGGTAAACTTTCTAATGATAATAAAATTAAAAAATGATTAAAGACAATGAAACTTACACGCCGGAGCGCCAAGAAAGGACCTTGTTCTTGTAGCAAGCGATTTCGAAGCGAATGCCGTGCTTTTTCAAGCGAACCACCGCAACGTTGGTAAGCCTCTTTTGGCCAATTGGCTGCAATAATTTCTTGGACATCGCTCTCCAATTAGTGTTTTGTGCTCAGCTGCAAGCCCTGTTTCTTTCAACTTCTTCTTCTTCTTCTTCTTTCCAATTCGCAAACTGCCGTTTCTCTAGACCTCTTTGTGGCTATTTCTTCATACGTTAAAAATAAACAGAGCTAACTGTACGGATGTAAAATAGACCTGAACATGAAACGGGTCGGATCCGTCTGATTAAACTGGGTTAATTAAAAATAAATCGAAAACTTTGGTAAATTTTATAATTATAGCCGAATTTAAGTAATTGATAACTAAATACTTAAACTTTTAAAATTTTCAATTATAGCCTTACTTTAACATCTCCGTTAAGTTTGTTGACATCTTTTATCATGTATTTCAAAAACCCTAAATACTTATATACGTCATACTTAATTAAACTGATTGATTAAACCTAACTAAACTACGTTGTTTTAGGACCGAAATCCCCAAATCAAGCCATAAGTCTCAAATTCAACTACATTCCTCATCGTTAATAATCTTATATCCCTTTACTTCCTTTAACACCGGCATGCACCAAAACTCCACCTTTTCTGGCTCACGCTCTTCTCCATTACGTAACAACGAACATTATTCCCGCAACACTTTTAAAGAAATATTAGTGAAATGTTTGGTTAAGCTTTTGGAAAGTGAAAAAGTACTTTTTTCACCGCAAAAGTTATGTTTACGAAAAATGAGTATTTGACCGTAAAATCCAAAAGCACTTTTTAAATAGACATGACTTTTTTAGAAGTTAAAATACAGCTTTTTACAAAGTTCAAATTTGGAGTTTTTCAAAAACCCCCCTCATTTTAGCTTTTTCAGGTAGACTTTTTTACGTCATTTACGTTTATAACGCAAATAGGCGACCCTCCAACCAACTTCTCTACCGCCCGATTCAGTTGGAAACCTCTATTCATCGCTCTTTAGATGAACTTAAAGGTGAAAATGATCGTATGAATAACGGAGAGGATACTTGCGAGAGTGTCTCATGGCCCGTCTCTCTGGATACATCAGAGCCCCTCCCTCCGAGATCGTTAGGTGGAGATGTGTCGTCGGGCTCTTTGTTGCAGTACTCTTCTTATGGGGAGTCAGAGTTCAAGAGGTAATGTAGCGCGAACTCTGTTATGGGCACGCCTAGTATTTGCAGTTCTATTGGACCGTTTAACGATCTTCCAGAATCTAAATTTGGATCGCTGAAGAGTTTGGAGAATTTTAGTTTAGAAGAGACGTTTGATGGTGGCCTGTATGAGCGAACGCTTTCTAATTCGGGTATGGACTCGCTGAAAGGACATGTTAAGGAGGGTTTTAGAGGGAGAGGGAGAAGCAGATTGGAGTCGTCTGGTAATAAGGGGACTAGTGGATTGGTTAATGGCTTAGCAATTAGAGAAGGCGAGAACTTTAACATTGGTGGAGGTGAGAGGGGGTCGATAGATTGCGGGTCGAAGACTAGATTGAATTTTGGGAAAGGGTCTTTAGATCGAGTGGTTAATGCTAATGAAGAGATTGATGGTTGCTTAAGTGGGATGTATTCAGATTTGGCTTTGGAAATTCATGGAGGGGAGGTGGAGGAGGAGGATGGTGGATCTTCCAGATATGGGCATTTTGAGGGGGATGATTCAATGTATGGTTGTGGTTCAGATGATGAAAATAGGAGCAATTTGTGTTTCCAGAGGAGGGCAAATTTCAGTGAGCAAGCAAAAAATTGAATTTGACAATCCACTGCTTTTGAACTCATTCGTAACTTTTGGTTCAGATGATTAGGACGACTTTGAGAAACAAACATGGGGACGTACTCTGGCTTCCCTGAATTCTAATATACTTCCGGAACAGAGACAAGAAGATCTGGAAACTGAAGGAAAAAATATTTGTTCCACTTCTATGAAGTCCAAGTTCTCAATTGCTGATCATACAGAGAAGGGGATAGATTTGGTGGAGGAAAATGAGGGCACCATTCAAGTTGGATGTGGTAAACTAAATGAAGAAATAAATGAAAATGAAGATGATGAATTACTTCCTATAAATGAAGAAATCGATGAAAATGAAAACGTTGAAGAAAATTATTTAGACGAGCTACAAAATAACGAGATGAATGATGCGAGGAAGCATATTGCAAATCTTCTTGTATTACAATAAAATGCAAAATTTATTATGTATTTAACTATTTACTGAACTTGAATATTTATTTTGGGATTATAATATTATTTAGCTTTTTATATGTTTTAATATTTATTTTTGATATTAATTTTATTTCCTACAAGAAAATGAGATATCTCTTTAAATAATTTCCTGCAAGATGGAAGTGAATTTGTCAAACAATTATAAAGTAAATGTAAACCCATTGTTTAATATATTCTAAAAATTATTTATATTTTTAAACAATTTTTATTATAAAATAAAGTATAGTTAAAATTAATAAAAGTGCTTTTTACTTTTATGTTGCCAAACAATCTACTGTATGAAGCTCTTTCAAAAAAGTCATTTTTTTTAATTGGTAGCTAAATAGTCAATTGATTTCTTAGAAAAACTTTAATAAAAAAAGATCTACTGACAAAAGCTTTATTAATATAAGCCTATCCAAACAGGCACTTAGTCACACTCTGAATTTAGGAGAAAAAAAACTCCCTTGCAACTTTCTAGTCTTTGGCCAAGGCTATGACAGCTTGATGTGGGCATCTCTTAATCGCGGTAAAAAAACAATATTCTTCGAAGAAGACGAGTTAGACTAGTCATATCAAAGAAAAGCTCCCAACTTTAGAGTCCTACCATGTCACATACAACAAGCCAATAAGATCGTGAAAAGAGGCGACGTAGAAGATTGCAAGGTGGTGACTAATATGAGGTTCTCAAAAGTGTCCACTTGCTCTTCAAGGGTTTCCTTTAAAATTTCATGATACAGATTGAGACTTAATCATGGTTGATACATCGACGGGGTATCACGACGAAGCTCCAAAGATGATGATAGTGGTATACACGACAGGATTAACGGTGAGGAACAGGAAATATTCTCCAAACTATATAGTTTAATTGTGTTTAATCAATTAGTTTAATTAAACAATATAATTTAGTTAAACTTAACTAGTTAGTTTAATTAAGTTTGATGTGTATAAGTGTTTAGGATTTCTAGAACACATGACAAGTCACATTAGCGAAACAATAACATCAGGCTAGAATTGAAAAAAAATAAAATTTGATTATTTAATTGCCACTTTGTTAAAGTTCAGCCTATAATTGTAAAATTGAGCAATGTGACAGATTTTTTTAATTAACTCAATTAAATTACATCCTAACATTTTTATCAAATTTAAAATTTATAAGCGAGTTGAAATGGATCTTAATTTTTACAAAAATACTAAAAAAATTTTAATTTATTTTTTAAAATTATTTTATTAATATAATTGTTATAATATATCCAAAATTTATGTTAAATTTTTATAACCTCTTCAATAAATACTATTTTAAATTAATTTGTCTAATTTTGAAAAAGTTTAACACTTAATTTTACAATTATAAAATATTAATTTTGATATTTTTAATTTTTTTGTCTCTATAATTTTAAAATATGAACTTTATATATTATAGAGGTTTTCTATTTTAAAAAATAATTATTTATTATAATAACTTTTTAAAATTAATTATTTTATAAAATTCATAATTTTAAAAAGGCAAACTAAACTTTAAAAATTATAATTTAATTTTGAAATATAAATATAATAGATTGATTCTTAAAATTTAATATATATTTTTACATATATAAAATACAAATTCTATTTATTTATTTACACTTATCTTTGTATAATATTACTAAATAAAAAATAAAATGAATATGCAATTACAAAAATATTGTCTAAAATAATGTTATTATGTAACCGACAACATAAAAATTTGTTGAAGGTGGACTAAAATTTTTGTTACTATTATTGACACATTAATGAGCTGTAATTGTAAATAAGTTACTATTAAATAATTATTTATTATTTAATTACTAATAAAAGTGAGAATAAAAAGCCATTTTTGATTTTTATTTATTTAGTTATTAGGAATAGATTAAATTTTTTTTAAAGAACTCTATCTTGTTATTTTATGAGAGACATGAACATAATTTAAAATCTAATATGTAAATAACAAAGAAATAATAAATATGTTGTGAATTTGAATTTGTGTCACCCAAAGAGCATGCCCTTAGTTTCTTTTTGAGTATGTTAGAATATTTTCACCTAAGTCCATTGCCCAAGCATAGCCAAATTGCATAAAGCCTTACAAAAAGCCCTACCAAATACCCTTTAAAATCTTGGTCTACAATTCTAAACACCTAATAACTTATACCATCTCAACCTAACCCCTCACAAAGCCTACCTAATAAACCGTTTAACTCTAACTTTTCAATGTTTTATCCTAGCAATAGTTCACAAAAGGGTGGCTAAACCATTCTCCAAAGGAGGTAAACCCTGCTAATATACATTAAAGGAGTACTCAATGACTCTGTTTTATTTTTGGTGAGCCATACACACCTAGGCATAATCTCAAACATAAGAAGGCTCAGTTGTTCCTAGTAGGTGGTGATGATGAATGTATGGGATACTGGGATATGTATAGGAGATCCATTCACATTCTTATTGATAGCAGGAGCACCCATAACTTTATGGGCATACAACTAAGAGGCTTAACTGCAAGCTGGAACTTATTAAGCCTTTAGTAGTTTTTGTTGTTGATAAAAATGTGGCTATAACTAGAGCTGAATGTGAAGGAGTTAAATGACAACTTCATAATGCCATTTTTGAAGGGGATTTCAAGGTTTTACCCTGGGGTTTTTGTGATATGGTGTTGGGTATTTAATGGTTACAATCATTAGGAAAGATGATATGAGACACAACTTTCCATAGAATTCCATCATACAAGAAAGAGGCATATGTTAAGAGGACAAACAAGCCAGATTTCTAAGATTATGAAAGGCAAGAATCTCAACAAAGCATTGATGAACATGCCACAGTTAGCTTTGTTGCAGTTCCATATAAGCCAATGTCAATATAAAAGTTCCTTATGTGATTTAGACCTTGTTATAATAGTATTCAGATTTTTTTAAAGAAGCTCGCCAGCTTCCCCTTTGTTGGAAAATATTCGGGTGGATATTTCCTAGATGTTAATGAATCTTATAAGTTAGTTAAATTAGATTAATTAGAAAAACATGTACATCTGTTAATTTCCTAAAATCGCTCTTTATATTCCTATATATACTTGTACCTATATATTGACTATTAAAGGAATAATAATATACATATGTTCAGCTTATATTTCTGAATGTTATCAGAGCAATACCTGAACAGACCTAAACCATAGCCACCATCTACTTTCTCTAATCCTACCCATCTATGTCAACCATATCTAACATCTCTGAATCCTCTAACCCATATGTTCAAACACCTTTACTGTATAATATAACCTTATATTTTCATTCCATTCAGATCACTATTATACGACTGAATAGAGACAAATTTTCTTCGTTGGTCTCAATCAGTTAGAATGTACATCCGTGGTAGAGACAAGATTGGATATCTGAATGGTGACAAGAAGGAACCAACAACTATTGATCCTACACACGAAATATGGATGCTGAAAACTCTATGGTTATGAAGTGGCTACTGAATTCCATGAAAGAGGATATCAGTTCTAACTACATGTGTTACTACATAGCTAAGGAGCTATGGGAAAATGTGAATCAGATATATTCTGATTTGGGAAACCAGTCTCAAGTGTACAAATTGACTTTGAAATTGGGCGAGATCCACCAAGGTGAGGAAAGTGTTACTAGGTACTTTAATTCTCTGAAACATTTATGGCAAGACTTAGATTTTTTAATGACTATGAATGGAAATCCCCTAATGATTGTAACCATTTTCGGAAAAAAATAGAGGATAATCGAATTTTCAAGTTCTTGATTGGTCTTAATGTTGAGTTTGATGAGGTTAAAGGCAAGATTATTGGGAGACAACCACTCCCATCCATTAGGGAAGTCTTTGTAGAAGTCCTACATGAAGACAGTAGATGGCTTATGATGCTAGGCAAACAAAATCTTACACTTACTATTGAAAACTCGGCCTTGGTTGCTGATCGTGCTAAGAAGATTGAGGAGAATTCACGGGAAATAAAGGCATGAATTTGGTGTGACTACTACAATAAAGCTCATCATACCCGTGAAACATGCTAAAAAGTCCATGAAAAACCTACAAATTAAAAGGGATCTCATGTAGGAAATTTTAATAAAACTTCATCATCTCATAAGGTAAATTCTGGATAATTCACTCAGGTGCAGCTTAACCACATCTTGAAGCTGTTGAAACCCAAATATGAGTCCTTAAGTGCTCTCAATGCATCTGTTGAACAAACAGGTAATGATTTTAATGCCTTGTCATGTTCCTTTCACTACAATACCACTCATTGGATTATTGATTTAGGAGCATCTAACCATATAACTAGTTCTTCTAATTTATTTCATACTTATAGCCCTTATTCTGGCCATGAAAAAGTTTATATAGTAGATGGATCATTTTTTGCTATAGCTGGAAAAGGTTCGATGACACTACCTTATATATCTACTTTAAGTTTGTCCTTCATATTCCTAAACTAGCTTAAAGTCTACTATCTGTGAGCAAACTAGCCCGTGACTCTAACTGTACCATTATGTTTTTTTATTCATACTGTGTTTTCCAGTAATAGACTCCAAAGAGGATGATTGGAAGAGCTAAGTTGATAGATGGTCTTTACTTCTTCGTTGATGACTACTTGAAGAATAAAGAAGTTCATTGCCTAAGTAGTATTTATTCTACCCATTCTAAAGAACATATTTTACTTTGGCATAATAAATTATGACATCCTAGTTTTTCATATCTCAAAAGACTATTACCTTATTTGTTTAAATTTGTGGATTGTCCAAAATTTTATTGTAAACATTGCATTTTATCCAAAAGTCATAAAACTATTTACCCTACAAAAACATATCAACCCTCTAAACTATTTAACTTAATTCATAGTGATGTTTAGGGTCCATCTCGTGTTAAAACCCTTTATGGAAAAAATGGTTTGTAACTTTTATCGATAATCATACTCAATTATGTTGGATCTATTTGATGCGTGAAAAATCTGAAGTTGCTTTAATCTTTCAAAACTTTACCATGATTGAAACTCAATTTCACACACACATTGGTATACTTCACTCTAATTAAAGATAAGCTATTATGGAAGAGGTAAATGCACTTGAGAAGAATGGAACTTGGGAACTTGTTAATTCCCCTGGAGATAAAAAGTTGGTAAGGTGTAAGTGGCTATTCACTATTAAATTCAAGGCTGACGACCGTGTGGGAAGGTTGAAGATGAGGTTGGTTGCTAAGGAGTTCACTCAAACCCATGGTATTGACTACCAAGAAACATTACTCCTGTTGCAAAAGTAAATACTATTTAAGTGTTGATATCCTTGTCTGTAAATTTTGAGTGGACTTTACATCAACTAGATGTAAAAAAAAAAGCACTTTTTAATAGAGACTTAGAAGAAAAAGTCTTTATGAGCCTACCTCCGGGATTTGAGGAAATCTATGGGAGGAATAAGGTTTCCAAGCTAAAGAAGTCATTCTATGACCTAAAATGGTCCCCTAGAGCATGGTTTGATAGATTTGGAAGGGCAGTGAAGAGTTGTGCCTATTGTCAGAGTTAAGCCGATCATACATTGTTCTATAAGCTGTCTAAGGCAGGTAAACTATCTATCCATATTGTTTACATGGATGATATGGTTTTAAATAGAGATGATGTATCTGAAATTGTAGAGTTGAAGAAGTGATTAGCTAAAGAATTTGAAATTAAAGACCTTAGACCCCTCAAATACTTCCTTAGGATAGAGTTTGCTAGATCAAATAAAGGCATATTTATGAATCAGAGGAAATATACACTAGATCTGTTGAATGAGACCATATTACTAGTCTCCAAGGAAGCTGATACACCTATTGAAACAGGTGTGAAGCTTAGCCCAGCTCAACCTAAAAATATCATTTGTAAACAGAGATACTAGCAGCTGATTGGAAGACTAATGTATTTGTCGTACACCAAACCTGATATGGCTTTTTTTGTGAGCTTAGTGAGTCAATTTAAGCACTCTCCAGGCAGAGAACATTTGGATGTTGTGTTGGACCCCGATTTTTAAGTGAAATTTAGAAATAATAAGTAAAAAGAAATGAGTGTTAATATGTATATGTTTAGGTATAAATGTATTTATACTTAAAGG
>JAOSBN010000002.1:8365956-8382287 GCA_027563595.1 Erythroxylum suave | reverse complement strand
TTTGGAAATTGTTTGTGTATATAAGAAGTTTGGATGAATTAAGAATTTTATTGAGGAAAGTATGTGGATTTGAGTAATATAAGATTTAGATAAAGGTGAAGGAAATGAAAAAAAAAATTATACCGTTTCGGATTGGATTAGTTTTAGGTTTCCAACGCGATAGTTATTTCTAAGATTTTGTTTCAGGATGTCGGACATTTGTTTTAGTTCAAATGAACCATTTGTTCCGCTGTTGATTTGATATGTTTCGATTATTTCGTTCGAATGAACCATTTGTTCCACTGCTTTCGAACCTTTCGATTCACTTTCGATTCGTGCTTGCTTCGCTTTCGATTCGTCTTCGTTTCAAAATTTCGGTTGGGGTCCGGTTCCCGAATCGGGCGCCAACATGTTGTGTATAGGATACTACAATATCTAAAAGGAACTTCCATGCAAGGTTTAATGTTTTGGAAGGGGAACAATCTTCAAGTTGAAATTTATACCGATACTGATTGGGCAAGTGCTACTGATAGAAGATCAATTTCAAGCTATTACACATTTGTTGGTGGTAACTTGGTAACTTGGCGGAGTAAAAAACAAGGTGTTGTTATAAGGAGCAGTGCCGAAGTCAAGTTCCGATCAACGACACATGGAATTTGTGAAGTTTTGTGGATTAAAAGGGTACTGGAGGAACTACAAATTCCTATTTCAGTTCCTATGAAAGTGTATTATGATAACAAGGGAACAATTTCAATTGCCCATAATTTGATCCTTCATGATAGAACAAAAAATGTTGAGGTTGACAAGCACTTCATTAAAGAGAAGATTGAAAAAGGATTAATTTGTGTTCCCTATATACCGACCTCACAACTGGTAGTTGATATTCTTACAAAAGGGTTACACAACAGGCAATTTAGAGTTCTGGTTACCAAGCAGGCTATGGATGACATCTACAAGCTAGCTTGAGGGGAAGTGCTGGGAAATATCTAGGTGGATGTTTCCTAGGTGTTGACTCCTAAAAGTTAACGAAATTAGATCAATTAGAATATTATGTACAATTTTTAGTATCCTAAAATAGCTCATTGTGTTTCTATATATACTTGTACCTATATATTGACTATTAAGGGAATAATAATATACATTTGTCTAGCTTATATTTCTACACCCTTATAAGGAGTAGATTTGATCACCAAGTTCCCTTGGCAGAGGGGTATAAACCATTAAGAAAGAAACCATACAATAGAGTTGGTTAGTAAAAAAGGATGGCACATGAAGATTATATGTGGATTACACGGATCTTGACAAGCAGATAGTGAACGATAAGTTTCTTATTCCAGTTATAGAAGATTTTTTGGATGAATTTAGTAGAGCTAATGTCTTTTCGAAACATGATTTAAAAGTTTGGTATTATCATTTAAGAATGCCCCAAGATGATATCTACAAAACTACTTTCATAACTCACCTTGGTCATTATACCCTTGGACCTAACTCATGGGCCCTCCTATTTTCAACATCTTATGAATGCCATTTTCCATTAGCTGTTAAGAAAGTATATATTAGTATTTTAAATGATATTTCAGTTTTTAGTTATAATCTGTGGTAATAAGTGCATCATCTGAAGTTAGTGTTTGACATTCTAAGAGATAATTCCTTTTGCCTCAATTAGACCAAATGTGCATTTGCATCTCAACTAGTGGACTATTTAGGGCATACAATTACTCTTAAAGGGTTTCAACTGATTCTTTAAAGATTACAACAGTAGCTTAATGGCCACTCCCCAGCACATTGAAGCAGTTAAGGTCTTTATTAGGTCTGACCAGTTATTATAGATGATTTGTGAAGGGGTATAGGGTTATTACTAGACCCCTTACAAACATGACCAAGAACGACAATTTTCACTAGAGCTCCCAAGCTATTGAGGCTTTTAAAAGACTCAAATAGGCTCTTGTTTTAGCTTTAAAGTTAGCTTTACCTGACTTAAACAAGAATTTCATTATATAGGCTAATGCTTCAGTTATAGGTACTAGAGCAGTTTTTACGCAAGACCAAGCTTATATAAGCAAAACACTCAGCTTTAGGCATAAAGCTTATTCTGTATATGAAAGCGAACTCATTACTTTAGTTTTTGTTGTTAAGAAATGGAAGCAATATTTGGTAGGAAGGCATTTCATAATCAAAACATAACAAAAGAGTCCTAAACACTTGCTAAAAAAACACATCACTTCACCTTTGCAATAGGTGGGGGCTAGCCAAATTAATGATTTGACTATGAAATTCAATATTAAAAAGGTAAAGAAAATAGTGTTGCGGTTGCCTTCTTCAGGATGCAAAGGAATTAGATATTATGTATGGATTTTGATAAGAGTTAAGCCTTCATCTAGCACTAAAATTATAGTATAACAGTATAAATATTGTTTCCATGAGGATTGATCACGAATACTTAAACTCACACATTTAACTACTATTCAAGCTGTCGATTATAAAGTTGTTGACTAAAAATTAATAACTATACAAAAATACTTAAAGATATAATTAATTCACTAAAAGTGAATCAAAGTTCAGCTTTCCCTCACCCCCTACCATGAAAAGCTCTAAACATACTTTCTCCACATGAATTTATGTAGTTTCCTTCAATAAAGTCAGTCATATTTCACGTTCTAACTATCTAGAGCAATTTCTAACATCAAACCCCCAATTTTTTAGGTCATGTAATCAATAAAAAATTATCTAGATTCATTAAGAATCAATAAAACTCATATAATATCACCACCAAAATTATCCAAGATTCTAATATTTCAGGTTGTATTAGTAATTCTAGCTATGCTTTGTCAAGATCTAATAATCAATTCATCTTAGAATTCCATATATGTATCAATGAGAAGTCCATGTTTCAGGTTGCTTTGATGAACAACATGCATAAAAATCAAAGAAGCGTTAAAAACAAAATAAAGCATAAATTTATGTATTGAAAGGTAACGATTAAACAATAACTCATGGCAAAATAGGGTTCGGTTCAACCTCCTTTTGGCACTAAAAAGAAATTAAGCTAACATGTTTGTAAACAAAAACACAACTAATAATAAACCCAAACAAAACATGATGGAAATAATATAAAGAAAATTCTATCACTAGGATAATCCCCTCCTCCTAGCCTTCTCTATTGAGTGCAGGTTGTTGCAAAGTTGTGCAGAGTTTTTTTCTTTAATGATATATGGTAGCTCCTTTTTATACTTCCAAAATGTTAAGCCTCTTTTCCCTATGCTAATTAGGAAGGTTTTTTCTTAATTTAGAAGACTTTTGTATGCCTATTTTGATGTCCTTTTTGCATATAGAATTAGTATTTGACCATATCTCTTCAATCCTTCCTAATTTAGCTCCAAAATTCATAAATTTTAGCAAGACTTCTACAAAATAAAAATAAAACTAATTAAGCAATGAATTGGAAGTCTAAATTAACAAAATGGGGCATAAATTCATGCTAGCATAAAGAAAACATACTAAATATTATTGTAAAATGTTTAGGCATTAAACTACCCCCAAACTTAGAGTTTGTTTGTCCTCGAGCAAACAAAAGAATTACAAGATGGATAAAATTCTTCCAAATTCTTAGAACTTGCATTAGTAATATAACCCAAAGAATCTATAAGATATTGCAACAATTTTTTTCTTTTATAAACAAAAAGCAAGTCTTCTTCTCATCCTCCTAATCATGCGTAACCAATCAAGCTACTACTCAGTTTCTTAGATATTGTTATACAAACTAGCTATATGCAAGGCGAATTGCCAATCTAATTCCCATATGCTTGCTTTTTGCAACAATCTCCACTGATGTTGATTCAAGACTATCTCAAAAATCATTAGGACTTAAATACTTAAATAAGCTTGTATTGTTAAGGTCAAAGGTAAATGGTTGAAACAATAGAAGGAATGGAGCGTTCAAAGTTACAAAACACATTTTTGGCCACTTTACAACACCAAAACTTTCATTCCTACACTTAATAATGATTCCCTCACCATTTCCCTTATCAACCCTACCACTTTTTATAATTCCATCCTTATTTCTCCTCTTAGACTCGATTTTTGATCCGTGTTTCACTTTCTTTACTTAACATTCACTCGAAAGTTGCTTAATATTTTTAATTAAAACTTGGGTGTTTTTGTTCGTTTTGTTTTTTTCAATCTTTCCTTTTTCCTTTTTTTTGAATTTCAGTAAAGACAACAACGTCCGTAAAGAATGTGCAGTGAGTCACTCATCTCCCCAAAATGTGATTGTAATTGCATTTTCCACCCCTAAACTTAGGCTTTATATAGATATTTTAGGTGAGAAAAAATTCATACTCTTCTCACTTACCTAACCCCCTCAAACTACCTCCACCCTTACGCTCGCTCTCATAGCTCTAAATGCTTTTACATGACCGAATTAGTTCTCCCACGGGTGAAGTTATAAATATTCAGGTTCAAGGTTAGGATAATTATAGGTTATGAAAGAATAACAAAAAAGCTCATAACTATCAATAAAGGCTCAATGGGGATACTAGTGATGATATTTAATATGGGGTAGGCTAGAAAGGCTTAAACGGCCAAACATGGCCTAAATAACTTCTTTAATAAGGTCCCAACTTAGTTATTTTGCCTTAAGTGGTCCTCAAGCAAGTTCTAGGAGTTAGTCAAATACAATACATTGCTTAAGCAAAATTCACATAACATGTTTCCAACAATCCCACAATAATATCAATCATAGATCACAATCAAATTTGGACATTAAAAAAACAAATTTTCAGCTTAGGTATTAAATTGAAGCAATATAAAGCATTTTCCCTAAGTTATATTCTTTAGCAATCATATATCATCCTAGAGCATTGAAGTTTATCACAAAAAATTAAGCTCGAGGACATGTTTTTTGTTCCAAAGATTTTCAATAAACTTGAGTTTTATACCAACAACCAAAATTTCAAGGAAATTTCCTACCCCTAAACCTAAAAGATAATATGGTCCCCAGTGTTAGAGAAATAATGCATAAAGATGGAGTAAGGAAAGTTCCCTGAGGTGCTCCTCATGTCTTAGGTGGTGGAGGATTCCTGAAAGAAAATGATGACTTTAAATAAATAATTGAATTCAAAAGAGAGGATTCCTAAAAGAAAAATGATAACTTTAACTAAATAATTGAACTCAAAAGAAAAAAGAGACAAAAAATTTATTTTTAAGTTATAGTCATTAGCTTGACTTTCTCCCTCTTTTTATGGTTCTTCCAAGCGTCTGGAAGGTGATTGTTGCAGATAATCACCTACCATATAATGGTTAAGTCGTTAACTATTAACCGTGAATCTTTCATTTTTCTTTTTATTCAAAATTTCAATTGCATCAAAAGGTGAAGTGATGACTACTCGATAAGGACCAAACCAACTAGACTTAAATTTGATCGGAAAAACTCCTAGACGACTATTGTAGAGCAAGAATTGTTGACCTTGTTGAAATTCTTTGTCTTTATGCGCTTGTCATACCACTTCTTAATCTTTTCTTTATAAATTTTAGCATTCTCGTAAACATTCCTTCTAAATTCATCTAAACTCATCAAGCTACAACAAACATCTTTCTCATGCAGACTTTAAATCAAAATTCAAAATTTTAGTTAGCCAATATGCACGATGCTCTATCTTAATAGGAAGATGACATGCTATATCTAAAACTAACCTATAAGATGACATGCCAATAAAAGTTTGAAATGCAGTTCGATAAGCCCATAATGCATCATTCAATTTAATAGCCCAATCTTTTCTAACACTATTCATAGTTATTTCCAAAATTTCTTTTGGTTCCATATTTGACACTTCTACCTATCCGCTTGTTTGGAGATGATGAGATGTACCATTTTTGTGATGCACCTCATATTTCTGAAGCATCATAGAAAATTGCTTATTTATGAAAAGAGTCCCTTTATCACTAATTATTGTTTTAGGTGTGCCAAATCTAGTGAAAATGTGTTTTGGAACAAATTGTAACTTAACTTTAACATCATTAGTGCATGTAGATGTAGCCTCAACCCACTTAGAAATATAATCAACTACTACTAAAATATATAAATAACCAAGTGAAGGAGGAAATGGTCTTATATCAAAAATTTCAAAATTTAAAATGTTGGTACGAGGCATCTCATCTCTTTTAGAAATATTCCCAATTCGTGGATAACTATTATAAGAGGAAACAAATGCTTAAGAATCTTTAAAGAGAGTAGGCTAGAAAAAACCTGATTGTAGCACTTTGGTTGCTATTCGATTTGCTTCGTGATGGCCTCTAACTTCCTATGAATGACATTGTTCCAAAATGCTTTGAAACACTTCTTCATTGATGCACCTTCTCACCATTCCATCCGCACACCATTTAAATAGATATGGTTCCTCCTAAAAATAATACTTGACATCTGTAAAGAACTTCATTCTTTGTTGGTAAGTGAGGTATTATGGAATTAGATTACCTACCAAATAGTTAGCAAAATATGAAAACCATGGTAATTTATTAATTGTTGAAATTGAACAAGGAACTGACATAGAGAAAATTGTTTCAACGGGAAACTCCTTTTTTATTTTTGTCTCCTCCAGACATGTCTTTTCAATCCTTGAGAGATGATCAACTCCCTTCCTATCTTTTATTTCAAGATCAAATTCTTGTAAGAGAAGAATCCATCGCAGTAATCTGGGTTTGACATCTTCTCTGCAAAAGGTTATCTCAAATTAGAATGGTCAATAAAAACAATAACCTTAGACCTAATTAAATGTGATTGATACTTGTCAAAAGCAAACACAATTGCTAGTAGCTCTTTTTCAGTTGTAGCATATTTAATTTGGGTTTCATTAAGTGTGCAACTAGCATAATATATTGGCGTAAAAATTGTATCTTTTTGTTGGAAATGTTGCCCCTATAGCATAATCACTAGCATCACAAATTAATTCAAAAGACTTTGACCAACTTGAGGACACCAAAATAGGTAAAGACACTAAACATTCTTTCAACACTTTAAAAGTGTGTGAACATTGATTAACAAAATTGAACTTAGTGTCTTTCATCAAAAGATTTGAAAGTGGTTTTGTAATTTTTTAAAAATCTTTCATGAATTGTCTACAAAAACCTGCATGTCCCAAAAAACTTTGGACTCCCTTAACAAATGTAAGTGGTGGTAATTTTTCAATCAATTCAACTTTAGCCTTATCAACTTCAATACCTTTAGAAGAAATCTTGTGACCTAAGACTATACCTTTTTTCACCATAAAGTGACATTTTTCCTAATTAAGCACAAGGTTAGTCTCTCCACAACTTTGCAAAACCAATTTCAAATTATGCAAACAGTTTCAAAAGATTGACCAAAAAGTGTAAAATTATCCATAAAAATTTCCAAAAACTTTTCGTTCATGTAATGAAAAATAATAGTCATATAACGTTGAAAAGTGGTAGGTACATTGTAAAGACTAAACGATATACACCTGTAAGCAAAAGTATTATAAAGGCATGTAAACGTGGTCTTTTTTCTTAATCTTCAGGTGCAATAGGAATTTGATTATAACCCAAATATACATATAGGACATAGTAATATG
This sequence comes from Erythroxylum suave, assembly GCA_027563595.1. Taxonomy (NCBI): domain Eukaryota; kingdom Viridiplantae; phylum Streptophyta; class Magnoliopsida; order Malpighiales; family Erythroxylaceae; genus Erythroxylum; species Erythroxylum suave. Next base: position 8,374,722 of record JAOSBN010000002.1, on the reverse strand, counting down.
CAAAGCTAGCAATTCTCTCTAACATTTGATTTACAAATGGCAAAGGATAATGGTCTTTCATAATGGCAAAGGATAATGGTCTTTCATAATGGCATCATTAATCTTCCTATAATCTATGCACACACGCCATTTAGTCACAGTTGTTGTAGGAATTAGATATTATGTATGGCTTTTGATATGAGCTAAACCTTCACCTAACAAGTGCACTATAATTATAGTATAGCAGTACAGATATCGTTCCCCGAGGATTGATCACGAATACTCAATTTCACACCTTTAACTACTATTTAGTCTACCGATTATGAAGTTGTTGACCAAAGATTAATAACTATATAAAAACACTTAAAGAGATAAAGTCAGCCATATTTCAGATTTTAACTAACTATCTAGAACAATTTCTAACATTAAGCACCCAGTTTTTTCAGGTCATGTAATCAATCAAAAACTGTCTAAATGCATTAAAAATCAATGAAATGCATGTAATATCATCACCAAAATTATCCAAGAGTCCAATATTTCAGGTATTCTTAGTAATTCTAACTATTCTTTATAAAGATCTAATAATCAATTCATCTAAGAATTTCATACATGTATCAATTAAAAGTCCATGTTTCAGGTTGCTTTAATGAATAACATGCATAAAAATCAATGCATAGATTCACGGATTAAAAGGTAACTAATAGCGGAATATGGTTCGATTTAGCCTCCCTTTGGCATTAAAAGAAATTAAGCTAACATGTTTATGAACAAAAACACAACTGGAAATAAACTTAGACAAAACATGGTGGAAATAATATAAAGAAAAACCTGTCACTAGGATAATCCCCTTCTCTTAGCCTTCTCTATTGAGTGCAGGTTGTTGCAGAGTTGTGCAAATTTTTTTTCTAATATGTGGAAACCTTTTTTTATATTACCAAATTCGTAGCCTCCATTCCCTATGCTGATCAAGAAGGTTTTTTCTTGATTTATAAGACTTTTGTAAGCCTATTTTGGAGTCCTTTTGAATATCGAATTAATATTTGACCATATCTCTTCAATCCTTCCTAATTTAGCTCTAAAATTTCTAAATTTCAACAAGACCTTTGCAAAATAAAATTAAAACTAATTGAGCAACCAATTGGAAGTATAAATTAACAAAATAGGGCATAAATTCATGCTAGCATGAAGAAAATGTACTAAATATTACTATAGAAATTTTAGGCATCAACTTTGCATGGTGTAACTTTTGATCTGAAAGCTAAAATACAAGATATCTAGGCTCAAAACCAGGATTTACAGATTTTGATTGCATCACTTCAACAAAATCCTAAATCACACTCTCAATACACATGGTCGAATGATGAACTAAAAAGGAGATGAAAATTGGAAGTAGGTAATAACGATGAGTTTAAGTAAATTATCTTGCAATGCTTGCACGATTCAGCGTTAGGAGAACGCTCTGTCAAAGATAATACCACTTAAAAGGTTCAGTCTCTTTTTTTGGAAAGTGATGAGGAAGGACATCCATCATTAAATTAGAAACTGTGATATCTGTTAAAGGAATAAACCAAACAATGCTGCATATCCAAGTCTCCCTCAACCCTTACCTATTCCCTCACAACCTTCGACTGATATTTCAATAGACTTCATTGAAGGCCTTTGTCTAAAGGTAAATCAGTTATATTAGTAGTGGTTGATAGACTTACTAAGTACTCTCATTTTATGGCTATTTTACACCCCTATATAACTCTTAATGAGGCTTAATTGTTTCTGGACATAGTCTTTAAGTTACATGGATTACCTGAGAACTTAATAATTCACGAGTGAGTTCTGGAAGGAGTTGTTTACTATTCAAGGAGTAAACCTATTAATGTCATCAACCTATCATCCTTAGACATAAACTGAGGTAGTTAATAGGTGTTTAGAGACATATTTAAGGTGTATGTATAGTGATAGTCCGAATATTTGGAGCAACTAGCTCAGCCTTGCTGAGTGGTGTTATAACACCAACCATGACATTTTTATACAACCTACTCCCTTTGAAGCCTTGTATGACTATACGACACCACTTCATTTGCCTTATCTGCTTAGTGAGTTAAAAAATGAAGCATTAAAAAGTTTAGAAGCCAGAGAAGAAATGATTAAGCTCTTACAATGCCACCTTCAAAGAGCATAGAACATCATGATCACTTAAGCTAATAAGCATAGGATTGACATACAATTTATGATTGATGATTGAGTCTATCTCAAATTACAGCTATATAGACAGGCTTCTGTGGCAACCAGAGGAAATAAAAAGTTAAGCACCAAATTTTATGAATCTTATCAAGTTACTAACGAGATAGGGTTAATAGCTTACAAGCTCCTGTTACTTTCTTATTCCAAGATACATGATGTATTTCATGTCTCTCAATTAAAGAAATGCCTTGATCCTAAAGCTACAACTGCTAATAAACTTGCATTCATGATATGACTCTAATTATAATCCAGAACCATAAGCCATAATTGAGAGACACCTGGTCAAGAGGGGTAGAACTGTTGCCACTAAAGTACTAGTCAAACGGAAGATAGGCCTACGAAGGACTATACATTTGAGTATTATTATGAATTGCTGAAGAAATACTCTAGTTTTGATCGTTGAGGACAAGAATCTTGAAAGAAAGAAAGACATGATACAAATAATAATAGCTGTGGAAATTCAAAGTTCAGACAGTTAGAGAATGATTCCAATAGAAGGAAAGTTCCAAAGGATTGTTGGGAATCATTTTTATTTCTCTTTTTTCAGTTTATTCATTCTGTCATATTTGTCTTATTTGGACTATATAAGCAATTGTGAGAATGTTTAGCTTTTTGTTTAGAAATTCATGGAAAATTCCTTCTTCATTCCTTTGTGACTATTCATCGTAATCTACTACTATTATAACTACCGCTAAGGACAGGGGCGGAGCCAGAAATATTCTGGGGCCGGGGCTGATTGGACAACGATGGACTGACGGCGAAAACTTCCGACAAATTCAAAATTAATTCAAAAAATAATTTCACAAAGCACATTCATAAATGAAGTTAACTAAATATTCAAATTACAATGTCTTTATACATTTTTAGAGACATTAGAGCTAATGGATGATAATTATTTTCGGCAAGTCGCCATAACTTGAAATTGCTGTAAAATAGTCTAATGAATTTTGTAAATAACAATAACAACAATAATAACAATGTTTTAATAACAATTTCATTGAATACAAAATTTATTTTTAATAAAATATTAAATTTGTATTAGTGGTGACCTTCTACATAAGTATAAATGTGGAAATATAGTGTATATATATATATATATATAACATTTAAAGGCAACTTCAAAAATAAATAAATAAATAAAGGCATCAGCCATCCAAGTTCAGCCCTAGACCTTTATTGCAAAATTACAATAGTCAAACATAATCAATATTTACAATAACTTGGGCCGTTGAACCCAAAATTATTTTCTGAGCTTGACAAATTCTTTTAAATTACCTTCTATTTCTTATCTTTTAAAGGGTTGAATCCATGTTGGAGGGAGAAATTAAGATAATGTATAAATTAAAAATGACTTGTTTTTCAATATTTTAAATAATAATTTATTATTTAATAATAATAAAAATCTACCACCTATAGTATGGAACTCCAAAACCATCATACGAGAGAGAGTTCTCTAGTAAGTGAACAGCTTTGCAGTTTCAGTTTGCATACAGCGGTACTAGTAGCTGGCTTAAATATAAAACAGAAAAAGCGAGTAAACAGAAACCCTTCCTTCAGAGTACCTCATGGTCGATATATAGTGCCTCGTTAGATTTTTTTTTTTGGGTGAAAAGATGGGGCATAGCCCGATGTATTAACTGAACAAAAAATTACATAGGAACTAATCGGGGTACGTTGGCCCCTATAACATCACCAAGAATCAGATACTCAAAATCGCGAGGACAATTTTGCAGCCAATGCACTCCCAAAGGATAACCTAAAGCAATATTAGCTAGCCGATCCGCACATTGGTTAGCTTCTCGATAAATATGTTGCACCTCAACCTGCCAGTCTCTACGTAATAGTCCGTAAATATCTCGAAATAACGCGGAATTTAAACTTCTTGGGCTTTTGCCTGTTTTAAGCATGGAAACAATTGTTAATGAATCCACCTGCAGTCGGACTCGTCTATAGCCCTTCTCCCATGCCATTTGTAGACCAACCTTTATTGCCCAAAGTTCAGCCACGAAAGACGTAGCCACCCCAATGTTTTGCACAAACCCAACCAACCATCTACCCTCCGTATCCCTGATCACACCCCCAGCCCCCGCCACACCTAGGTTACCCTTCGAGGCGCCATCAGTGTTGAGTGCAATCCATCCATTGCTAGGCAGAAGCTAGCTAATATTCCTCCACATTCTTCCGTTTGAATTGATGTCATGAGTCTCGCCTGCAAGGATACTCATATAAAAGGAGGCAGCTACCTTATAAACCACCATAGCATCATCTGGAGGTCGAATGAAATTTCCTTCGAATACCTCATAATTTCTCCATTTTCACATGAGCCAGCAACCTACCACGAAGAGCAGACACCACTCCACACCCTCAACACCCTGTTGATTTCCTCGAATATTTCTCAGAAGCCATCTATCAATAGGATCTGAAAAGAATTGGTCCCAATCCTTTCTCGGAACCAAAGATTTCCACATACCCCTGACCTTGGGGCAGTCACGAATTGCATGTAATATACTCTCGGTATGGTCCTTACATATTGGACATGAAGCAGAAGTTGCCAAGTTGCGCATCAGCCTTGCCTCATTAGTAAGTAATTTCCCATGAGACAGAAGCCATAAAAATGTCTTTAATCTCTGGGGGCCCTTCCATTTCCAAACCACCTTCCATATATCCTTTTCCTCCTGAATAAAATCTTTGGTTAGCAAGCCATAAGCAGATTTTATCGAAAAATTTCCATTGGAGTTCAGCCTCCATATAGGCAAATCAGCTCCCCTATCAGTGGAAGGTGAGGGAATAGTCGCGATTTGTAATAACAAGTTCATAGGCAAGCTGTGCTGAAAATACTCCCAAATCCATCCCCGATCCCTGTCCGCATAATAATCAACGCATCTGTTTCTTGCATCCTCTGGAACCTCTTGAGTGGCCAGCTCTATTAGCGATGATGCGGAAGCAGTCCACAGGTCTGTCCAAAACTGCACTTGTTGCCCTGAGCCTATCGACCATCCAATCCCCCTTCCACTTTCTTCCATACGTCACAAATGGCGTGCCATAGCCATGAAGCTTGGTGGGTGTCCTTGAACTCTAGTCTGGCCGCAATAGCCTTCTCGTATTTGTGCAGCAGTACTTGGGACCAAAGCGCTTCACGATCAGATATAAGGCCCCAGCACAACTTCGCAAGAAACGCTTCATTTAATTCACGAAGCCGTCTCACCCCCAACCCTCCACTAGCTAAAGGTTGCGTTATGATGTCCCATGAGATTAGATGAAGCTTTCTAGTTCCTGAATGGTGTCCCCAAAGGAAACTCCGACACATTTGTTCCATATTATCAATAACTCCTTTCGGTATCCTAGTTGTTTGCATAGTGTAACAGGGGATGGCAGTTAAGACTGGTTTAACCAAGGTGGTACGTCCTGCTAGAGAAAGGGACGATGCCGCCCAGCCCGCAAGCCACTGTTTAACTTTGTCCACCAGTCGATAGTATGTGCTCTTCGTCACCCTCCTATGCAACATCGGTACCCCTAAATATCTTCCAAGATCTTCTGTCACTGTAAAGGAACATATACGCCCAACTTCGTGCTTGATAACTTCAGTCACATTCTTAGAGAAATACAACATAGTCTTTTCCGCACTGATCATATTCCCAGACGCTGCGCAGAATCTATCTAGGACCCTTGTAACCACGCTGATTTGTTCACCTGAGGCCTCCGCAAATAATAGCAAATCATCAGCAAACATAAGGTAAGGCACCGCAGGACCATTTCTTCCCACTTTGATAGGTCTCCAATTCCCTTGATGTACCTCTTGCATAATCAGCTGACCCAATCTTTCAATACATAAGACAAATATATAGGGTGAAAGTTGACACCCTTGCCGGATACCTCTCTCCATCTCGAACGATTCCGTTAATTCTCCATTCCACACTAGTCGGAGCTGGGCTGACGTTATACAGTCCATAGTGATACTTTGTAAAGATTCAGGAATACCAATTGCTTCCAAAGTTTCCTTGATAAAATTCCACGATAAGCTATCATAAGCTTTGGCAAGGTCCACTTTAATAGCCATGAATCCCTTCTTCCGTTTCAGCCTCCTCATGGTGTGAACTAATTCCTGGGCTATAATAATATTATCCTGTATGCAGCGTCCCGGCACAAAGCTAGTTTGATTAGGTGCCACCCAAGTTGACATAAACGGCTTGAGTCGGTTAGCTATTACTTTCGTGACTATTTTATATGTCACGTTGCATAGACTTATTGGTCGAAACTGATGAATAGTCTCCGGTGAGGCTACTTTCGGAATGAGAACTAATAAAGTCTCATTAACCTCTTTCATTGATCGTCGTCCCTAGAAGACCTCAGTAATAAAATGCAACACCTGACCGCCAACTATCTCCCAATTCTTCTGAAAGAAAAATGCATGGAAACCATCAGGTCCAGGTGCCTTAAAAGGGGACATCTCTCCTAAGGCCTTCCTGATCTCACTTTCTGAAACCTGTTTACCCAAATCTTCCAGAATTGTATCTGGCCCACTAGGAAAAACCGACCGTATTATGGATCATCGATCTCGTTGTGGCTCCATATAAAAGGTTTTAGAATGGCTTATTCCATGCTCACGTAGTGAGGTTTCATCATAGCACCACTCACCATTTGGGAGTCGAAGCCCCTCAACCCGAATAGCCTTCCTTTTTATAATCGTCATCGCATGGAAATATTTGGTGTTTCGATCCCCAAGCGTTACCTAGTCATTTTGAGCCTTCTGATACCATAACATTTCCTCTTGCTCTAATGTTTCCTCTAGTTCCTTCGATAACTTGATCTCAAGGTTACGTAAAAAGTAATTGCATGGTTCATAGGGGAGAGTACGTTGAATACCTGCTAGTCGATTTAATAACTTCCTTTTTTGCACTTGAACTAATCCGAATACCTCATGATTCCATTTGATCAGTTCTTTCTACAGTATGTGCAGCCCCACACCAATATCGGCATGTTGAGGCCATGTTGTCTTTAAAAATTCTACAAACTTTGGGTGTCTCTGCCATATTGCTTGATAACGAAAAGGTCTTCCATTACTGGTTTTCCGGGACGCCTCCTGTAAGTCGATCAAGAGTGGGTGATGATCCGAACCCACTCTTGGTAATACTCGAACTATTGTCTCAGTATATTCTCGTAGCCACTCGTCATTGCACAGAGCACGATCTAGGCGTTTGAAGACACGGTTGTAGGTTCCTACCTTTGGCCCTCTCCATGTCATTCGTGGTCCAACGCTACCCAGATCAATCAACTTGCATTCGTCGATAATCTCTCGGAACCTCAGACATCGTGTAGGATCAACTGGAGCTCCACCTACCTTTTCCTCAACTGCCACTATTTCTTTGAAGTCTCCGACTACTGCCCAACATCCCACCATACCATTTGCTATGTTTTTTAAACTCACACAAAGATCTCTTCTAATCATCTCCACTGGACTCCCGTAAACTACCGTAAGCCAAATCTCCTTACCAGTCTCTAGCGTCACTTTAAATAGCATAGCTTGACCAAGGCTCGAAAAGGAAGAGAGGGTTATAACGTTGTGCTTCCACCAAACCCAAATACCCCCTGAAAACCCTTGAGCCTCTATCCTTTGGGAAGAAAATTCTCGAAAATGACGATGAAACCGATCTGCTTCAGTTCCACTTATTCTCGGTTCCAAAATAATGACAATGTCCGGTCGATGGTCACGAATATACTCCCTTAAGGTACGTTGAAATGTCGAAGCTGCTGCCCCTCTACAGTTCCATGAGAAAATCCGCATAAAAATATGTTTTAGAAGTGGCGACCTTTAGTGGTCAGTGATCCATGCCACATTCTGCGGCCTGTCCCATTTGCACATCTTCAACTGTCGAAGAGACTGCACCATACTGGGTTTCAGGTACAAATTCCATTAGTATGGTAGTAACTATTTCCTTCCCTGCCATCTCTAGAAGATCCGTTCTCATCTGTTGTGAACTCGAACCTGGGTCCCAATCAGTTATTGGGATTGGGTTGCCAGATGGCTCGCCAGCTTGAAAATATGGCCCTGATTGTGATCTCGACGTCTGTTCCTGTCCCTGAGCGTTACCCAGTTTCCGCATCTCATCCATCTCAGTCACCATCGCATTGTCCACAGTCTTTATCCGTTCTACGTTCATTGCATAGGACTGTGCATGAACAAGTGAACCAACCTTGTTATTGCCTGTAGTGTTCCCTGATAATTGGTCTCGTCCATGCACCACAAGCCGAGCCCTTGGAGCGCTCCGTTCCTCCTTTTCTTTCTGGCCCACATCCTAAGGCCCATCCTGGGGTACCCTTGAGGCTTGATTCCCGTTTGAGTTATCGGCATTAACCAAATAGGCAGGCGTGATTCCCTCCTACTTACTCTCCTTCCCTGAAGCTGCAATTTCCTCAACTTCCAAGATTCCAAACCGTGATCCCCGTCGTGATGATAATGGCTTTGGTTCCCCAGATTTTGCGGTAGCACTTCCCTTGATTTTCGCAGAGTTTCGGAATTGGTTGGACTTCCCATTGACAATCATCCACGGT
>JAOSBN010000002.1:8353580-8365856 GCA_027563595.1 Erythroxylum suave | reverse complement strand
TGCTCCCAACTCATTGGTTGTCTGTTGCCCTTCATACCTCTCGTCCTCCTCCATCATCGTGTTTGCCTGTTGTCGACGTACCTCAATCTTTTTTGCCCGTTTGATGCTGCGATTGATCTGGTCAGCTTCCTCTGTAGAAAGTTCTCTGTTGGTTTCAGTCGCCCTTCCCGCATCGCCATCGCTCGCCATAAGGCCTCGTTAGATTTCCCTACATTGATTTCTGCTTATTGACAAGAGAGCTGAGCTTCTACTGCTACTACTTCTTTATCTCCTATTGCACCTTTTTTTGTTTTAATGGCTATCCTCACGTTCTTACCAGAACAAACTGACTCGAAGAAGAAGAAGCATCAACTGCCTAAACGCAAACGAAAGCAGATTCATGAGGAAAAGCAGAAGCAGCCATCTTCATGGGACCAAATCAAGAACCTGATAACCTACAAGTAGATCAAAGGGTCGAACGTACACGACCCTTCCAAGAATTCCTCCACCGGTTACTCGAAGCTGGGTTCTTCCTGCAGCTCTATATGCCAGAGACGTCGTTCATGGTAGCACGACGGTTGTTCACAGTGGCGGAGCCACATCCAGGACAAGCCCCCGCTAGCGCGGGGGCTTGTCCCTATGTGGCTTCGCCCCTGGCTAAGGAGAAACTAGCGTTGGAGAACTCTAATTGCCAGTTATGATAGATAATGTGATAGCACTAGACTTGATAATTCGTTTTTGGTATTCTTCAAAGACAAATATTTTTATGAAGAACAAAACTCATGTTTCATAAAATTTATGTTTTGAAGTTGCTTTTGGCGATTTAAGTCTAGAAAAAGTTTTTAATATAACGTGAAATTAAATATTACAAACAATAAAAAATATCTTACTCAAAATAATTTAACGGAATTTGAGAAAAAAAAAAGAAAAAGCATGAGTTCACTTCATACAAAATTTTTAAAACTATTAAACAATATAAAAAGTTTAGTTAAAATTAGATATAAAATTATTTTATTTGCTTGTATTTTAATATTTGAGTCATTTCGGAATTATTAAACTATACAAAAGATTAAATATAAATTTATTTTATTTATTCAATAATTATATAATATTTTTATTTGAGAAATATTGGAATCATTAAATAATATCATATAATATATTTGAGAATTCAAAATTATTTTACTTATATTTTAATTGATTCTTATTAAAATTAGATATTATTTCATACATTAATGATCTTTTATACCTAATTTTTTAATAATCTAATTTTAATATCATATTAAATAAAATAAATTCTTTATATTTTTAATTTTAATTTTATATAATTATTTAAAAAATAATTCTTATTCCATTCTCATTTCAATTTCTTATAGCGAACGAAGATATAATTTCAATTTCTTCGGAAAATAAATTATTCCAAAAAAATAAATGTACTCATGTTTTGAGCTTTGTGACTCTTTTACTTGCAAAAGTTGCAAGTAGCAACTGCTCTTAATCTTGTGCAATTTGCCTCTCTTTGTTCTGCGTCTTGTCTTTGTTGGTCTCGTAAAGATGGAATCTTTAGAACCCTATGGCGGAACCGTGGCGTCGAAGGAGAAGGACGGGGAAGCTAGCGACACTAGTAACAGAGCCAACGATTACTATGATATATACGGCCCTCAGGCACCTTCTCTCTTCCTTCTTCTTGCTATTATATTATGGAATCTGTATTTCAGTTTCTTTCCCAGCAAGTGATTAGGCATGTGTTTCCATTGGAATAACATATTTTTTCCTCATTTCTATTCCTAATGTTAATTCCTTGTGGTTGTTCAAGAAGAAATGCCATGGGCATACCTGTAAGTTCTAGCTACTCAGGTGTTTTCTTCGATATTGTAGCTGTCTGCTAGTTAGAGAATAATTCATGTTGTTGGTCGTATTAGATTAGTGAAAATTTTGTTTCTGAACGGGTTGTAGCTCTATTCAGATGTGTAACATTGTTGAAGATATCCACAGCTGGATGGGGTTTTAGAGATTCCAGGAAGCTAAATCCTGAATATGAATACCTATTTGTTAATTGCAATACAGTTGAATATACTGCTTCTTTGTACCGGTTAATGACTTTAACCTTGGCTTCAAAATGTGTTAAGCTTATCTGATCTAAGTAGCAGTGTATCACTGATAATTTGATATGAATGAAATATTTAGTTGTGCAGAAATGTCTACACAAGCAAGAGTTACGTGTTTTTATGTTTGCCAACTACGTTGGTTTCTTGAGTTTGGAAGTAAGTTGCACTGCTTGTTGTAAATATGATTTTATTATGTAACTTTGTAGGCAAAGGCAGAAGTTATATTCAGGACGCCAGAAACTGGCTCAACTTTGAATATTCAGGTAGGTATTAATTTATTATCTTTTCTTTTTGTTATTTTCTCTAAGTTTTGGACAAGTGTAAACATTAAAACTGGAAAATTTATCATAAAACAGGACATTCAGGGCCTTGTAACATGGGTGCTTGCTGAAGGATTTAGCCCACCATGGGTATTTGTGAAGGTAAGCAGGAATCTGTTTGACTCCTTTCAACCTTTGGCTTGCATACCTGTGCAAATGCATTTTAGAATAACTTTCGAGGGGGTTTTTAGTAAGATTGTGTATTAGATGCATTGGCACCTTAGTATCTCAGGGATAGCTAAAACAAAATTGTATCTCTTTCGTATGTATTTTAGCTATGCATGGTGCTAATTACTTGAATACTTGATTTAAAACTGGTGATAAGCCTGCTTATGTGAGAAGTTTGAAATACCCTCATATGTTCTTTCCTCAGAACAATGCATATCCTGGAAATTATCATACCAGAAAATTTTGTATGTGAATCTGTTTAGGGTTTCATTCTTGAATTGTTACTGTCTTTTCTAGAGGATAGGATTTTAGGAGCTCAATTTGTTTATTTGAATCTGTTTACGGTTCCATCCTCAACGAAAATGTTGTCTAATCTTGCTTTTTGCACCTATCACAATGAATATATGACTTCAATTTAATGGTCTCACATACTTGCTGAACATTTGCATTTTACAGAACAAGCCTCTGATTCCGAAAGTGGTTATGTTATATGTGCCTGGTCTGGATGCAGCCTTATACTTATCACAGACTAGGTTACTTTCTAGCTTTAAAGAATGCTGTGGTAATCCCAAGGGACTGTTGGCTCTGAGGTTGGTATGACTCTTCCTTCTTTTACTGTCCCTTCCTGGTTTTGTATCATGGATAGCAAAGGATAAGCTGATAGCTCTTAGTGCTTGTACTATGCTAGCTGTGCATCAGATGGAATGCAGATATTAGATGCACTCTTAACGTGCAAAGTGAAAAGAAAGAGAAATGAAGTTGATTCAGTATTAGGGAACCGAATCCAGTCATCTGAAGGAGGTTTTTGACCTGTTTAAAAAATGCATCTGAAGAATTTTTTTTTTTAATTAGCCAGTTACAATTTGTTTCAAAGTAACAAAGCTGTGCATTTTTATGCAGGGAAAATTTCTGGTGCTGGAGATCCTTTGCCAGTAGAATTGAAAAACCTACCCTTTCCTCTTATGTATTACACACTTACAGCTAAACAGTTGGAAGACAATGGATATTGTATCAACCACCCAGGTGATGTGGATTGGTTGTGTCTCTGCTTTATTAGTTTGGTTGCTCAGCAAATTATCTATAGGTTTTTTGTTGGTGGTAGCCCAACTCTTTAATTGATGTGATGCAGATTTTTGTTCCACTCTTCCTGCACCTTCAGGTTCCCCTCCATATGAAATACTGGCGCTTGATTGTGAGATGGTAAGTTGCCTGTGTGGTTTGCAAATTCGAAACCTTTCTTCTTACTAAAATAATCATTAACGGGTTGCAAGATTCTCAACTTCTTTGAAAGCTGAAGAGTGAAAATTTGCTTTACAGCTTTTGTAGGCATAATAATTTGCTATTTCTTTGTTGCTTTTCTGATCTCTATTAGTTCATATAAAGCTGAAGATGATTTTATGTTTTAGCATGATCATCCGTTTGTTGACCATTGTTCCTGGATTTTGAATAACTTGCCTTTCCTCACTAACTAGACATCTAATTTCTAGTTATTGGCACTTACACAATATTAGGTTATCACTTGTTCAAATCTCTGTTTTAAATGCACCAAATTCCTCTAAAAGTTCCTGAGCTAAATCACATATGCATATAATTATAAGAAGACAGATTACAATTGACCCTTTGTTTGTACTAACTTGAGTAATAAAAGAAAGGACAGAGCTAAAGAAAAAGGAAGTTATTATATTAAGTGCACAATCTATGAAATGAGGAAGGGGAATTTCACCCTTTTTTCCCTTCTAGAAAGCACATATGATTTGAATATGGCATGGAGTGATGCTAAACCAAATCTAAAAAGTAAGTTGTTCAGTTGATGAAAGTTATCTCGTTATGGGTGTCAATGTTTGCTAAAGTTGAGAAGCTAATAAGATGCTTTCGTTGACACTAGGAAGTAACCTTTGCTAGTATGAAAGTTAAGAGAATGCTAAATCTATTATTAGCTAAGTACTTTTTCTTTCTTTTTACAAATCAATAACATTAGAAAGCTTTATTGATGCAAAATAGCTTAAAATTTATAAACGAAATAAAAGAGAGAAATTAGTCAACTACAAGTTTTAATTTAGTGGAAAGAAAAATGAGAATTGGAGTGACAGCAAGGGCAATAAGGGCTCAAAAATGGCTCAATATTTACTGTATGCTAAGTTTTCCTTATTAGATAGGGAATAATAATAAGTTAGGTATATTGGCTTAATTTGTTTAGGACTTAAACTTATTTAAGAATAAAGAATCCTTATTAGAATAGGATCCAAATTTTAATATTTTATTTAGGAATCTTTTCCTACTATAATAAGGATTCTAAAAACTTCTATAAATACGAGTATAATCAACTCTTCAAGAGCAAGATATCCTGAATTTTTTTTCCTATAAACTTGAGTTTTCAAATAAAAGGTATGATGCTTTATTTTTTAGACCCTAAGACTGATTCTTAGACCCTAAGAGTGTTTTCTAGTTTTCTACCCTCCAATGTTTCTATTCATCACAAATTTCTATCAATTTTAACTTGAATTTTCAATAACTAAAACCCTAAATTTCTGCTATATTAAACCCTAAAATTTTAGCCTAAATTTACATCATCAACCCTAAAATTCTAGCTAATCCAAACTTGAAATTCCAATAACTAAGCTGAAATTCATTCTTGAAAATTGATATTCCAGCCCCCTAGCAACACTCAACAACTCATATGCCCCAGTTTTTGTGAGTTTTAGCTATTAGTTGATATTTCTTATATTTTTTCTATATCAATTTAGTATTAAAGCTTTGGTTCACAATGGCAAGACAGAGTGGAAGAGTGTATAGAAGAATACTCAACGACCAATAGTGAGATGAAATATTTTTGAGAATTATGTAAAGGGAGCTTAATGACCATTAATCACAAGGTGCTTAAGAATTAGTATAGAAAACAACATTGGACAACAAACTATACTTGATGTTGAGGGTGGAGAAAGCTAAATTCAATATGAATAGGTTGAAACTAATCAACAGCGAGTGAAGTTAGAAATCAATGCCTAACAAGAGATCCAAGACAAAGAAACCAACCAACAACATTTAGAGAGCACATGAAGACTTTATAGGCTATGATAAAGTTGAACCACGTAATGTACTTGAGGATATTACCAAGAAAGTTCATGTTGAAGCTCTCAATTTTGGAGGAAAGATGAATCCATACTTGATCTTGAACTAGACAACAACTAGAGAGGACTTCTTTGACTAGTACAACATGTCATAAGATCAAAAGTCTGATTTGCAAAGATGAAGCTACTTTGACATGCTAAAATCTGATGGAGATTGAAAGAGGATAGACTTTGAAAAATAGACCAGCTACCAATTGTTGATTAGGAAAAGATGAAGCTAAAGTTACTGGAAAAATATTTACTATTTGATTATCAAGAAGATGGCCAAGATCTACTCACAATACCCAGACAACGGATTATGTCCATAACAGAGGACACAGAAATATTTGATGAACTTTCTATCTAATATGAAGGAATGAAGTATGAACGACAACTTATATCTCACTACAGAAACATCTTAAGGGTAGAAACTCATAAGGAGCTGACAATATAAAGGATTTACAGCCTTGAAGATGCATAGCATTTGTTTTTAAAATCGAAGTGATACTTAGGACAACAAGTAACTAAAAAAGTTCAAAGAAGCCAGGAGTTCGATATTAAGAGAACTACGACGGTTCCAAATTTTAGGCCAACACTTGATGTATGAAAATCTACATCACAGAACAACTACAAAACTTCTTAAGGAGTTGAACCTAAAGGCAAAGCTATGGTTAAGACGGGGACAAAAGGAGACAATAGTGGCAAGAAATGTTTTTGATGTAATGGGAGAGGCCATTTTGCTTATTAATGCACTAATAGAGGTTTGCTCATGATGGAAGAAGAAAAGATAAAGAACATGATGAATATGTGCATGAATATGTAGCTGAATAGGAGTTGGAAGGAGAGTCTAAGGCCCTATTTGGTTTGAGGGTTCATAATGGAACGGAATGGAATGTTATACACTTTCATCGTCTGGTTGAGAGTTTCATAATGGAATGAAACGGAATGGGATGGAAGCAGAGGGTTTCATGTTACGTTCCATTCCATCCTAAACAGTAAAAATAAGAAATCTCCAATTCGGAGGGTTTATGATGGAACGTAAACTAATAAATACATACTACCTAATATACTCTCAATAATATATGTCCCAGTAGCTCTCTCCCTCTCTCTCTCTCTTCTCTCCTCTTTACAATCCATATTCTCCGGCCATTGTCTTCTCTGAGCTTACCGTAACACCTCTTAAACCTCCTTGAATAAAGCTCATCGAATGCCGTCGTCTTTCATTCTCGCTTTTGCTAGACCCATTTCATATTCATATGTACTGTTGTAAATTGTAATTAGTAAGTAACAAGAACCGTGACACATCATTGGGAATGCTTTAAGCTCTCCGTTTCCTCCTGCTTGAATCCAATGACAGTAAACATGGAACAAATACTTGATTACTACAAAGTCATGGTTCTATTCTAGTATGCTTGCATCATCTCTAGAATTCCAAGTATTTTCATCAGTTAAATTTGAGTACCATTTAGCCGAATGCATCTGAGGTCAGTAGCGCATTCATCAACTACTCGTGTTTTCAACCTAATGAGATTTTATTAACTATTAATAAAAAATAAAAATAAATTTTTTCAAATATAAATCAAATATAATAGAATAAAATTTATTAAATAGTTAATAATAGTATTTTTATATAATTAATAATAAAATAATAAAATTTTCATTAAACATTTTATTATTTTAAAATAATAGATATATATAAATTATTTGTTACGGTTGTGATTGAAACAAGTCACAATCATGACTTTTAAATTGAACATGATTTTTATTTTAAAATCATAGCGTTAAACCTTTTATAATAATCATTTTAATATCAGGGGTGTAATAGTCATTTATTATACATTACATTTCATTCCATCTATCTTCCAAATAATGTTTCACCACATTACATTATGGGCCCTTTCATCCCTCCCTACATTCCATTTCACTATATTACATTCCATTTCACTATAAACCGTTCCATTCTGTTTCATTAATTAACATCCAACCAAACAGACCCTAATGGTGAACAAGTTGGTCCTACAAATCTTCATGTTGAGATGCATATTTACGACCCCTAAGGTGAAAAAACAAGAAGAATGGCTTCGTACTGATATTTTCTTTACTCACTTTAGATGTGAAGATAAAGTACATAAGTTTATCATTGATGAAGCAGTATAAATATAGTATGATAGAACATGGTGAAGCAATTAAATTTCTTTTTAGAAAAACATCAACATCCCTACATAGCTGCTTAGGTGGATGATAGCACTATATCGGTTGCTCGAAGGTGTTTGGTCTCTTTCAAATTAGGAGAAGACTCTATTTTATATGAAGTTATGCCTATGAAAATCTATCACATTTTACTTGGTAGACTTTGACTTTATCATTGTGATGTGCAGTATTTTAGAAAAGCTAATACCTATTAGTTTGTGTTTCGTGGAAAGAAGATAATTTGAATCCTATGAAGGTAGACAAGGTGGACTGCCAAGCAACAACCTCTTAATTTCCTTGAGGAGAGAGAATTTGAAGTTGTTAGTAAAGAGATAGGAATTATGTTTGTAATGGTAATGTTGGAGTAACAGAAACAATACATGAAGCACCTCTTATATTACTAAAACAAGTGGGTGAATCGTTGGTTGATTTTTTAGACCTTACACTGAATGATTTATAAGGTGAATTACCTCATTTGCAAAATATTCAGGATGCTATCAACTTGTTTCCTAGACCTGCTTTATCAAATCTTCTAGCTTATTGCTTAGATTCTATTAAGAATGAAGAGTTGAAAAGACAAGTAGAGGAGTTGTTAAAAAAAATAATTTATTTAAGAAAGTCGTAGTCCGTGTGCAGTTCTCGCATTGTTGACCCCTTAAAAAGATGGAAGTTGGCAAATGTGGGGTGATAAATAAGATCTCAATGAGGTTACGTTCCCAATATCGCCGCCTTAATGACATGTTAGCCATATTGATTTCAGCTACTATGTTTACCAAGATAGACTTATGAAGTGGGTATCATCAAATCCAAATTAGAATCAAACTTCGAGATGAATGGAAAACAACTTTCAAGATTGAAGAGGGACCTCAATGAATGGTTGTTGATGCGATTTGGACTCACAAATGCACCTAGCATTTTTATGAGAGTGATGAATCAAGTGTTTTGACCACTTATGGGTAGATTTTGGGAGGTTATTTTGATGACATATTAATATATAGCAAGACTAAAGAAGATTACCTATTACATCTACAACAAATCTTTAGAGTTCTGAAGTAAGAGAAACTTTGTATCAATTTGAAGAATTATTCTTTCATGCAACCAAATGTTGTATTCTTGGGTTTTATTGTATCTTACTGAGGAGTAGACATGGATCTTGAGAAGATCAAGGTCATCCTTGATTAACCTATTTCAAAAGATATGCATGAGACATAAGAGTTTCCACGACGTAGCAATATTCTACAGGCTGTTCATTCATAATTTCAGCATCATAATTGCACCCATTATGGATTGTATGAAGAAAGGGTAGTTTAATTGGTCAAAGTCGACAGCTGTAGCCTTTGAAGAAACCAAGAAAAAGATGACATAATTTCTTGTTTTACAACTTTTCAATTTTTCTAAGGTATTTGAAGTTGCTTGTGATGTATCTCATCTGGGAATTGGTGGCATACTTAGCCAAGAACACCCAAATGCCTACTTTTGTGAGAAGTCAAATGAAGAGAGGCAACGATATTCAATCTATAATAAGGAATTTTATGCATTGGTATGTTCTCTCTACAATTGATGTCATTATCTCTTGTACAAGGAGTTCATTCTATTTGGATCATGAATCTCTTAAACATTTGAAGTCCAAGAAGAACTTGAAGAAAAGGCACACATTATGGAGTTAATTTTTGGAGCAATTTAACTTTGTTATTAAACATCAAGTTGGAGTTAAGAAGAAGGCATCAAATGCTCTAAGTAGAAAGAATTATTTTCTTAACACTTTGATAGTAAAAGTTGTGGGTTTGTAAAACTAAAAAGAGAATATGTTTGACATCAAGATTTTAAATAATTTATTCAGAAATTGCCACTAGACAGAGGGACGACCACTTTCCTTTTGTGATTCATGATGACTACCTTTTTAGATGAAATTAATTGTTCCTATCCAATACTTCTATAAGGGTGTATGTAATTTGGAAATTGCATAAAGGAGGGGCAACATGTCACTTTGAAAGAGATAAAACTCTTCCTTAAAGACAGATGTATCTAGCATCATACGATATTGTCGAATATTTCAATTAGCTAAAGGAAAGAAGCAAAATTGTGGATTATATATAGAGTTGCTCGTGCCTCGTGAATTATAGTAGGATATGATTAAGAATTTTTTCTTGGGATTTCCTAAATCTACAAGAGATTATGATTTTATTTTTGTGGTGGTGGGTAGGTTTTCAAAGGTTAGTCATTTTATTCCAAGTTCCGAGACTTATGATGTTGCTCATGTTGCTAAACTCTTCTTAAAAGAGGTTATATGTTTTCATTAATTACCTTTGACCATCATTTTTGATCGTGACGTGAAGCATATCAGTTAGTTTTGGGGAACCCTATTAGAGTATCCCATATTGACTAAACATGAAAATGTTAAAGGATTTGTAAGTGGTAAGAGCCAACTATCCAATGACTAGTTCTAGTCATTTTGACAATGGTTGACCTAGGCCCAATTCTTGTTATTAGACTTTACACTTTGCTCATATTAAAAATTCTAATATGGTATCAGAGCAAGTTGGTTTAGATTATTAATTTCCCAGTTGTCTGTTTGGATGTCCAGTCCTAGTTGCACTTGAGGGGGAGTGTTAAAGTATCCCATATTGACTAAACATAAAAATATTAAAGGCTTTATAAGTGTTAAGGGCCAACTATCCAAATGACTAGTTCTAGTAATTTGACAATGGTTGACTCAAGCCTAATTCTTGTTAGTGGATTCTACATTCTGCCCATGTTCAAAATTCTAATAGACCCTATATAAAACATTAAACACCAAGTTTCAATTATTCAAGTTCTTTCCATCATAAAATCGATTGACAAATTGAGGTGGTGAATAGAAGCTTTGGGGACATGTTAAGATGTTTAGTTGGAGACAATGTGAATAATTGAGACCTAATTCTTCTTATGACATAATTTCTATACAAAAATTCTCTAAATAAGTCAACTAGGAAGAGTTCTTTTGAGATTGTTTTGGGAGTTTAACTAAGAACGCCTATTAATCTGGTTCCTTTACCACAAACAACATGAGTTAGTGTTAGAGTTGAAGGTTTTGCACAACACATGAGGGATATCTTTGATGAGGTACAAAAAAAGATAACAACCAACAACTTGACTTGCAAAGAACATGCTAGTCAATATCGTCGCCTAGTGGAATTCAATGAAAGGGATATGGTGATAATAAGAATTCGTATGTAGCGTTCCCCTATGTTTTGAAATTATTGATATGGAAAGTAGTCCTATCTTTAATTAATATTTATCATAGACATGATGATACATCATCTCCTATTACAGCTATGAGAAATCCAACCATCCTCATCTTAAAGAGGAGATAGAGGATGTTCTTGATGAACAAGTTGTAGCCACAAGAACTGTCGGGTATTGCCTTTTTTTGTCAAGTGGAAAGGAAGATTAATTTCTCATAGCACGTGAATTTTAAAGCTGAATTTCAGACGTCGAATTCAAACTTATATGAACAGTATTTGTCACATTCTATGTCGATGACGACCTTAGACAAGTTGGGCATAACTGATGCAAAAAAAGTTTGAGTTTATAATAAAATAAAAGAAGAGAAATTAGTCAACCACAGACATTAATTTGGTAGAGCGAAGAATGAGAATTGAAGTGACATCAATGCAACAAAGGCTGAAAAAGGGCTGAATATTACTTTATGCTGAGTTTTCCTTATTAGATAGGGAATAATAATAAGTTAGATATATTTTTATAATTTGTTTAAGACTTAAGTTTATTTTAAAATAAAGAATCCTTATTAGAATAGGATTTTTGATATTTTAATTAAGAATATTTTCTTACTAGAATAAGAAATTTAAGAGTTTCTATAAATATGTGTATAATTAACTCTTCAAGAATAAAATATCCTGAATTGTTTTTGTAAATTTGATTTTTCAATTAAAAGGTGAGATTCTTTCTTTTAAGAGTGATTATGAGACCCTAGGAGTGATTCCTAGTTTCCTACTCTCTATTGTTTGTGTTACTCACTATACTCCAACAATTTTAACTTGAATTTTCACCTACCAAAACTCTAAATTACAGCAATATAAAACTCTAAAATTCTAGCCAACATTTCTATCAATCAATGCTAAAATTCCAGCTAATCCATACTTGAAATTGGGATTGAGCCTTAAAATCTCATATTTCAGCAGCCTAACAACTCTCAACAATCCATATTTCCTAGTTTCTGTGATTTTTAGCAATTAGTTGATATTTCTTCTATTGATCCTACATCATTTAGTTATTGGAAAATTTTAGTGCATCACTGAGTGGGTTTGTGATACGACCCATAGGAGTCTAAAAATTAGGTTCACTTACCATAGAAGAAAAACCAAGGCATTGGAGGGGTAGGCTTGGTCATATTCGGACAAGGGTAGA